>APFE031095187.1:0-18809 GCA_000404065.3 Pinus taeda | reverse complement strand
ATTCTATATATATTAAAAAGAAAAAAGATATTTATAGAGAGGAGTTACCCTCTGAGAAAGTCATGAATCTCTCTCTATCAAGGAAACATTACTGAACTGATATTGTTTTCTGCTCTTACAGTCATATGCCTAGCTTGTGAGTCTAGAGCAGAAATCCAAAAAAACTTACAACCAGATTACACATACATGTCATACTTAAAACTGGACAATTAACGAGACAGCTCAAAATTGCTAGCCTAGACCACTAACTAGATGTCGCCATGCAGAGAGTCTTGATGTACATTCAAAAAACAAACAGGAAACCAAAAACCAGAGGCCTGCCTAGGAGCTCCCAACCCTGTATGGTCTTTACCTGGGTTCATCATCGCCCTGATCCTTCTCCTCATTCGAAACACGTTCCCACGTCACCATCAGACCGTCTTGTACATCAGTTGGCTTGACGCCTGGGGGGAGCCTTAGCTGCAACAGATTGGGATAGGTATTATCCGGCCATTTCTTCGCTTTCTCTGACTGAGCCATACCTTGCTGTGGTCCTGCCGTTCCTTGAGCTTTCACCTCCGTCCCCTCAGTCATATTGCTAATGATGTGATCCTCCATCTGACGCTGGATTGCAGTAATCCTGGGAGAGGGAGGCTGGTCCGTAGAAGCAGACTGAGCACTAATGGTATCCTCCTCCTGCGACGAGTCTTCCAGAGGGGTAGGGGAGTGTTCTTTCTCTGAATTCTCAGAGCTGGCTTGCTCTTCCTCTTCTTCGAAGAAAATAACCGTGACCATAGCCGTGACTATTGGTTTGTGTAGCCTGCTCTTGAATCGAAATTTAGCTGTCTGAACTGAGTTGTTGAGCGAAGATTCAGACTCTTCAGAAGCTTGGGTGGAGGGGTAAGCCACAGCTATCGGTGAAATTCGTCGTGGAGGCGACCTACCTCTACCCCCCGTCCCTCCCCTGTAGCCCGCATTTCGGCCCCTTCTTGGAGTCGCTCTGAGTCGAGGCGCCATTTTCAGTGTATTCGGCTTGCTGGTCCAACTCCCCAACAGCGAAGGAAGACTTGTGTACTGAGAATTGGCGGAATTCTCGCAAGATGGAATGCAGACCCCTGCTCTGAGCCTTCCCACTGCCAAATTCCCCCCCCAGATCATTCACAAATAACTCAATTGTAGACCTGTTTCGCCCCCAAGCCTCTGTCGCAGAAGGAAGTGTATCTGTCGAAACAGGAGGGGAGTGCGTTGCACAGACCTTCAACCCACAGATGCTATGCCAGGGAGACTTCTCCTGAGGACGCTTCAGCGTCTTTTGCAGAGTGAACCACCAAGAATCGCCTCTGCTGGCAAGCTCAGTCAAATGCCAAACATCAACTACACCTTCCTCTATCAATCGGCTCACCTCTGCACTGTCTGAATACACTCGAACATTCTTCATACTTCCCTGGTTTATTCCTCTTTCCTCCTCCGCCTGTGTACCAATTCCCTGCACCCGCATTAAATTTCTTTCAATGCCCGTCACCTTGGCGCTTCGATCAATTCGAATTTCATACCTTGCCACCTGCCCCCAGTTGCCTGGGCGTGGCTTCATTGCATGTGTATTAATGTTCATTGAAATCACCCGCATCCGGGTGGGATTCGTCCCCTGCTTGCATATCTCTTGCTAATAAGGATTGAAAAGTGGAAAATTCTGTCTCCGAAGCTATGCTTTGTAGAGGCCCTTCGAAGAATTCTTTTCCCCTGTCCACACCTAGATTAGCCATAAAGTCTGTCAGCTTGTTTCCCTCCCGTCTAATATGCTTGAAGGATATGGCTTGATGATTGCCAAGCCATTGTTTGAGTAGCTCAAGCCTAGTGGCCAATCTCCAGCTACTGCTTACCTTGTGAATTGCTGATCCCTGTTGAAGTTTTGTGGCTATGTTGATGATGATTTAAGAGTCTCCTTCCACTATCAGGGGTATGAGCTGATGTTTCTGTGCAATGTTGAGTCCTCGCCATAGTCCTTCTAGTTCTGCAGCATTGTTAGTGTTCCAACCGATCAAGCCAAAGAAGGTGATGAGAGCTTTACCTTGATGATTTCTGATTAGTCCTCTGTAGCCTGTGCTTCTCGGATTCCCTTTCGATGCCCCATTGAAATTGAGTTGGAAGACATTGATGGGCAGAGGAGTCCAGCATGAAGTGGATGCCGGGATCTTGGGAGAATTGTCTTTAGATGAATTCATGCTTTGTAATTGAATTTGCCAGTTGCCCCAAATGGTTTGTTCCTGTGTAGTTGAACGGAAGTCCTCCGGTGACCAACTTTTGATGGACAGAGTTTCTTGAATGTTTTTGTGCATCATTGTCCAAACCTGCTCCATTGTCATTGCTTGGTTTTTGAAAATTCGCCGGTTTCTTTCCTTCCATACATTCCACATTAGTAATCCTGGTATTATTTGCCATAGTGTGTTTAGAAGGCTGCTCTGATATGGTTGTTGAGCCCAGTTGCGGAGCGTGCTTTTGATGTCCCGCAACACTCGTCCTTCCTTTCTACAGCGAAATGTTATCTTTTCCCAAAGTTGTCTACCTAGCGGGCATGTTTGCATTAGGTGCAGAGCCGACTCCTCTTCCTATTTGCAATTGAGGCAGATTGAAGGTCCCTCAAATTTCCTTTTTCGTAGATTGTCCCATGTAAGAATTTTATTATGTGCTAGGAGCCATAGAAACGTTGAGACCTTCGACCAAATGGGCGGACTCCAGATTTTTTCCCATAATTTGTCTTTAGTTGCTCGATCTTTTATAATGATTTGGTAAGCTTCTTTGGTTGTAAAGGTGCCCTTTTCTTCATATCCCCATCTGAGCACATCCCTTCCTGCCATCTTTAATATTTTCCTTTTTTGTAATTCTGCAGATAAGGCAAGTTTAGTTTGCTCTGGGCTTGTTGGTAAGATGATGTGCGCCTCCAGCCATTCCCTGTGATCTTGATCTTGTGTTTTCCAATATTGGTTGACTTTATCCATCTGATTTGGTTCTCGATCTGGTAGCCCCTGAATTGTGCTGTTGAGGTTTGGGAGTTGCTGCCAGGAGTCTCCCCAGAACCTGGTTGTACCTCCATCTCTTACCTCCCAAAAACTGTGCCGTTGGATTATTTCTTTATGTTTGATGGCGGAGTTCCATATTACAGATCCTTTGCTAACTTCTGACATTCTGAGATGCTCCTCCAGGGGTAGATTTCGGGAATATTTTGAAGTCCATAAGATGGCCCATGGAGTGCCTAGATTGGTTAGCCATTTCCACCAAGTTTTTGCTCCCATTATTATATTGCTGTGTTCTGGATCTCTTAGACCTATTCCTCCTGCGACTTTTGGAAGTGTAGCTTTCTCCCACTTAACCAAGGCCCATTTTCGATTGGGTCCTGAACTTCCCCAAAGGAAATTGCGCTACAGCTGTTTAATGGCTTTGAGGACCCATTTTGGCGCTGCCATGATGGTAAATAAATAAAGTGGCATGGACTGAAGAACTGCTTTGATAAGTATAATTGTACTGGCCATGTTGAGGGCTCTATGGGTCCAGAGGAAGAGTCTGGCTTCCAGTTTTTCTAACAGGTCAGTCCAAGCGGCATGCTTGAGTGTCGACGCTATTAAAGGTTCCCGAAGATATTTGGAAGGCAAGGTTGCTATGGAGAATCCTAGAATTCGCGCTATGGCTCTTTGGGTCGAGGGAGGCGTGTTAAAAAAGAAGAGCTGGGATTTGACTCTGTTGATGAGGGCTCCAGAGGCTAGAGAGAAATCATTGAGAAAAGCATTAAAGGACCGGGCTTCTTGCACTGAGGGATGGCCAAATAACATATTGTCATCTACGAATTGATGATGAGAGACAACAGGAGCATTGTGAAGAGAAATGCCTTTAATTTTGCGGGAGAGGATGGTTGCATTAATGCTTCCCAAGACCTTCAACCATGATGACAAACAGGAACGGCGAGAGAGGATCTCCTTGTCTAATTCCTCGGGATGGGCAAAAGGTAGAGGAGGGAATGCCATTGATAAGAATTGAGAAGAATGAGGAAGAAATGAGACTACTAACCCATCTAACCCATGCAAAAGCAAAACCAAAAGCTTTAAGGATTGATTGCATGTATTCCCAACTTATACTGTCAAAAGTTTTGGATAAATCTATTTTTAGTAACATACCTAGTTTTTTTCCTTGCTTTAGTGAATGTATTATTTCATGAGTTAAGATTATCCCATCCATAATATGTCTTCCCTCGACATAGCCCGATTGTTCCGAAGAGATAATAAGGGACAGCAAGGGCTTCAGTCGTAGAGCAATTACCTTGGAAACAATTTTGTATATTATGTTGCATAGAGCTATTGGCCTATATTTTTCTGGTGAAGGTGAATCCTCTGCCTTGGGGATCAGTGCAATAAATGTTGCATTCATGCCCTGGTACATCCATCTTAGAGTTCTTGATTCTTCCACTACCTGCCAAACTTCCCATTTGATTGTTTCCCATAAGTGTTGGAAAAAAATTGTTGTAAATCCATCTGGGCCAGGTGCTTTTCCTGCTTTTAGTAAGTTCACCGCTGATTCAACCTCTTGAAGACTAATCGGTTTGAGGAGAAGAGTGTTGTGGTCCTCATTGATTAGCCTAGGAATGTGTCTAGTGATTTTATCAATTGCCTCCTTCCTGTTGATATTGGGTTCTCGGTTCATTTTCTTGAAGTAGTTGAAGAATTCTGTTTCTATTCCTTCATGAGTTTCAATCCTATTGACCTGTTGATCCATAACATAAGAGATTTGGTTGGTCATTCTTCTTTGGACTGTGGTTTTATGAAAAAACTTCATATTTCTCTCCCCTTCCTTCAGCCATTGGACTCTTGACTTTTGCCTCCATAATATTTCCTCCTGTCGGTCTCATTCTAGTAGTTTTTGCTCCGTATCTTGCTCCTTCTGAGTCAACTCTACCGTCCTTCCCTCATAAATCATTTTTTGCTCAATCATTTTCATTTCCTAGTTAAGAAGTTCCTTTTCTTTAAAGATATTACCAAACGTGGATTTGTTCCATCGTTTGATCTCCCCTTTTAGATATTTCAGCTTCTTTTGGAACCTAGCCATTTTTTAATCTTTAGTTGGGTTGAAATTTTGCCATGTGTTTCTAATGAATTGATGGAAATTTGGATGACTTAGCCAGAATGCTTCAAATCTAAAGGGACGTCACGTGTTGTTACCTGGTCTGTTCCAATGCAAGGCGATGGGCCAATGATCTGAACCTGAGTAAGGAAGTATAGAAGCAGTAAATTCACCTCCTATGTCAACAGCGTTGTCTGAGATTAAGAAGCGATTCAGGCGTGAGGCTACTTGCTGTGGATCAGCTCTCTTGTTGCTCCAGGTGTAGAGTCCATTGGTGGTTGGCAAGTCTATGAGCCAATTATTATGAATAAAGTCTTTCAATACTGATCCATCCCTCTTTACTCTGCATCGTCCTCCTTTTTTCTCCTCCATGGTTGCTATCATATTAAAATCTCCTCCAGATACCCATAGCGGGTGAGTCCTGTTTGCATTTAACTGCCTTAACATATCTAGGATCTCCGCCTTGAGTTGTGTTTCTTGCGGGAAGTAAACATTTGTTAGATGGCGATAAATATTTGTCCCAAGAAGATGGAAGGTTTCTTGGATAAAGTGTTTGTTTGCATGCATGTTCTCTAGTTGGATTTTTCTTGCGTCCGAGAGCACGACGAGACCCCCTAAAGCTCCCTGTGCATCTAAAGCCGAGACTAGACCTCTTGGCCATGCTTTGGGTGCTATTTTTTTCAAAGAAATCGAATTACATTTGGTCTCCTGCAAAAAAAAGTATTGCTGGCTTCTCCTCCATTAGCATATTTTTGAGTAGTTTTCCTTTTCTGGGGAAGTTGAGCCCTCGAATGTTCCATGATATTAGCTTCATTGAGAGGGTTTGGGATCAGTGTTAAAATACTTGGTTAGTTTGGCATATCTGCCCGACTCAACCAAGACCTCTCCAATCTTGATGGTTCGTTCTAAAGTGGTTTTCCTTCCTCGCTTTTTCACTGTCTTTGGAGATGAACTTCCCATCCCACTGGCTGCCAATTTGAACTCCTAATGAATATTTTCTTTGAGCTCTATTGAGAACCTCTACTAGATTATCCACTTGTTGGTGAGGGATTTTATCGAAGTGACCTGTTTGGCAAGCCTGTTCGAGACCTAAGATGTTGAGTTCACCAATATCTATTGGTTCTGTGTCTTCTTCCATGAAGTGTGGCACTTGGTAGCTGTCCTCATCTTCTTTTTCTTTGCGCCCATTAAGATTGGTATTGTGTATTTCCATATGAGGTGTGCTCCATACTTCGGGTGCAGACTCGTTCTTATCTCCTCCTCGTACTCTCTCCTTATCCCCTGTTTTCAGTTGTTTGCCTGTTTCCAAAACCTGCTTCGCCTTTCCTTTGTTGGGCTTGGGATTTGGCCGGTGTTGCGAATCATCCTCATCGAGGACTCCAAAACTGTTGCTTGTGGAGGGTTTTGCAGGTTCTTGTGTTGTTGTCTTGGGAGATCCATTTGATTTCCTGCTTCCTCTTCTTCGATTTGTGACCTTGGTGAATCCATCAGCAGAATGTTGTCCCTCGTTGACTCGGTCTCTCGGTTTAATGTTCAAAGGGCAGTCCCTAAATAGGTGTCCTAATGCATGAAATTTCCTACACCTAAAGGGTACATGCTCGTAATCAATTAATTGAATCCAATCTTCATCTTCATGAAAAAGGCATCAGGTAAAGGCTGTTTCAGATCCATGTAGATGCAGATCCTAGCATAGGAAGCATGAGAGGTGACCCGTATTGTCTTTGTTTCTTATGCAACCTTGACAAATTATCCTAGGACTGCGCCAATGGCTTTTAGGGAGTCCTCCTCCGAGTATTCCCATGGTAGCGAGTATAGTCTGAACCACACCGGCGCCCAGCTCAGATCTTCCTTGTCTGGGCTGAAGCGAGCTACCCATCCCTCAGAAAAAGTCTCACCGAGTTAAAGAAGTAAGGTCCCCCATCAAAGACCCTGTTTCGGTCTTCCAAGCAATTGAAGGTGGCTGTAAAGAACCCTTTCAGCCCTAGAAGTAGGGTTATTTGTCCCTTTGGCCTCCATTTGACCTGGATCCAAGTTTGCAAGGCTTTTTCATTGGGCCAAAACCCGATAAACTTGCCTATGAGAGCATGGTCTCTCATGTATTGTGTTAGTGCATTGATTCATGCCCTCGTAGCTCCACCTCTCACGTGTGGGTAGCTACCCTCTTGCATTATGGATGAAGTGACATGTGGCTTGTCTTGTTATCCCTGTTCATTCTTAGTCTGCTGGTTTTCCTCTATATTTCCTTCTTTAAGTGTTGCCTCCTCTCCCGAACTACCAATGGGCCCTTTATGTCTGTTATATCTTGGAGAAGTCGCCTCTCCCACCCGGTGAGGGGATGTCATGATAACGCTAAGCTCCAAAAACTAGCACCGGCGTGCGCGCTGGCTCAGTGAGATCTGGTCGGGTCTGTTCAAGCATGCGGTAGCAGGTCGCTGCAGAAACCCTAGTTTCTACCTTGCTCCCTTCTCCCCTCCTCCCCTTTTTAAATCCAATGAATATAATTACTTAATGTAGCAAGTATTATTATTAATCACATCAATATTATTTAATAAAATTTTAGAACTAGTTAATATGATTTATCTAATTAATATGGTTCATTGCATAATATCAAATAAAAATATAACCTATCAAGAAGTATCTCCCTATTTCATCTCATTAATATGTGAAAAAACATGTAACAAGAAAACAAAATTATTATAATCTCTCCCTCCCTTACATCACATAATTTCTGTTGCTTTATCTTATTGCAGACAATGGAGGATTGTAAGGGGATCGAGGAAGAGAATCCGGAGGACAAATACAAGAAACCCTTTGAAAGAGTGATAGCGATAGAAAATCGTCTACAAGAAAATTATAATCCGCCTCCTGAGCTTATAATTTCTCTTTTACGGGAAAGAAAGACATGTGATCTCTTTTAATTTTAATTTTTTTTGTTTAACAAATTAAAAAATTGAATTTATTCTTATTCATAGGATTTTAAAAATTTAAAATAAAAAACTATAAAAAAAAAATGTTAAAATACATTCGGTTATTTTACAAGTTTTGTTTACTTGTCCAGCGCCATGGAATATGGACTGCGGAGTGGTGAATCAGTGTATGTCGCCTATTAAGGCAAAGGTTAACGTCAACGAACAATATTTAACGAATGTCGCGATGAAGGTACTTTTTTCATGTTTGTTAGGGTCATTAATATTTACAAATTTATTGAGTCATGTGGAGTAGAGTTTTACTCAAAACTCGATTGTGCTGTTATATAATGATTTTTTCACCACTGATTTAGTTTCCAATCAATATAATGTTTTCACTAACTATTACCAAATTTTTTTTGTTGTAGCAGTTGAATGGCATGAACAGTGTGTTGAATGTGGAATATGAAAAAACGATACCTAAAATATCGACGATACCAACCATTATTATTGGGATGGACGTTTCACGTGGATCTTCTGGGAATATAGATTCACCTGCTGCTGCAGCTGTAAGTGGATTCTCAATTTATTTATTTTCTTTTGTATCACCAAGTTCTCTTATAGTCGTGTTTATGAAATGTTGTGTTAAATTTATAAACAAATTGTTGGTAGGTTGCTTCCTCGAGAGAGTGGCCGTTCTTTACAAAGTATAAAGCTTTCATAAGACTTCAAAGACCCAGGTCTGAGATCTTTGAGGAACTTTACAGACAATCTTTTGTGCCCGACGGAGAGGAAAAGGACCTTGGCATAATCAAGTAAATCCGACTTTTTTTGTTTTTTGTTTTAATATCGAACTAGTTTTATATGGAGGTCAATTGTATTTTTATTTTTTCCAACTGTCCCATTTATATCAATTACAACTTCTGAAAATATCTTGAAACTGTAAGTAAAGAGCTTCATTATATCCCGTTTCAGACATGCATAATTGATGAACAAAACCCACAGTTGATTTTAAATATTAGATCTAACATTTACGTTGGTTACACAGTGAAGTATTAAAAGATTTTTATAAAAGCTGCTCCCGGAAACCAGAGAAAATGATCATCTTCAGGTATGTGCGGCAAATGTTGAATTATGTTTGGTTTTTTTCAACACTGCGCTTCCTGCAAGCTATGGTTATAAACGCTTTACATATCTGTAATTTTTGTGCTACCCAAACTAAGTTAAAAGTATGTTATTGATGGAGTATTTTTTACCATTTTTCAGGTTTTTGTTTTTTTAAAAGGATATTTTTTGTTTTTTGTTTTTTTACAAGGATATTTTTCTTTTAGGTTGAGCTTTTAGCTACATGTTGGAGAGGGAATATCAGATGATAATGGTTTTTTTGAATTTTTTAACAACTTTTATTTGGAAATCAAGAAACTTTGATAAACACCATGAATATTTGCTTAATTACTTTTCATATGACCAAGCCACAATGGGTACCAAACACTTATCATGCTGCTAATTCCTAAATTTTGTTTGGATGTCCCACCATCCAATCCTTCCCTACTATTCTCCCCCTTTTTAAATTATACCTATGTAATTTTATGCTTTGATCATAAGCCATACATATATATAGATATTTTGTAAATCAGGATATATATCTATCTATCTATCTATATATATATATATATAAAATGTGTTGTAACAAGGATATATAGTTAATCATGTTGTAACAAGGTTTTTCCCATATGTTGAATCTCAATTTGGCATGGCTTTGAACTTTGAGTTGAGAGCAATTTTGAAGGTTTTTATTTAACATTAGTTTTCTATTTCTTTTTCTTCAATTAAAAATTTAGATTCTTATATTATATGATATGATTTATTGTTATTGATTTTAAGTTATAAATGGGGATTTATATAGGCATGAGACTTGGTGGAGCCTGGTTTTAGGCCAAAAATTACATTCATAATTTGTCAAAAGAATCATCACACAAGACTATTTCAGGAGAGAGGGGACGCAAATGTACAACCAGGTTAATTATGTTCTCTTTCAACTATGCTATTCAAAATAAGGTGTTTTTGATTTTAATAATTATATAAAAAATATCATAATTTTAATGTTAATTACTAACAAAAATGTAATTTGTATTGTTATGTTATTAGTCACATATTTAAAATTGTTTTATTAAGTAGGATGTGATTTAGTTATTTATTAATTTAAAATTTGTGTATGATATAAGATAAAAATAACTTATGTGTTTTGATGCACGGACAATTGTGGATTCTCATATTTGTCACCCCATAAATTTTGATTTCTACTTATGTCCTCATAATAGGAAAATTGTAAGTATTTGATATGTATTTTTTATATCATATATTATATATAATTCACATTTTTATAAATAATAAATTTATATTGTGTTGCAGGGAACTTCAAGACCAATTCATTACCATGTATTACTTGATGAGATTGGGTTCACTATGGATGAACTTCAAAGCCTCGTTCATGCTTTATCTTATGTGTAAGAATTAAATTTTAAAAAATAATCTTTGATATTTGATATGTAAAATTAATTTAAATATTTTTTATGATAGGTTTTAAATTGTATTTTTTTATTGTAGGTATCAAAGAAGTTCAGCAACAATCTCTTGTTAAGATGCAAACATTCTTATAAAATCATAATTATATTTTGTATTTACACTCTTTTAATTATTTAATATATATGATCTGATTTTTCCATATTTGATTATGGTGTGCAGTTGCTCCAATAAATTATGCACATCTAGCAGCATTCCAAGTGCAACAAATCATGCAAACACAAGAAAGAACTGATGGAGATATTCCTCTCCCAACAATGCATGCTAGAATTGCTGACACCATGTATTTATGTTAAATTCTCTAAGGTTTTTTGCTTTCAATTTTTATACCTACCACAGGACTCCATATTACTTTGTTTTTGACAATTTTTTTTGTTACAATTATCCATAATTTATTATCGCTTGAATTTTAATTTTAATTTTTTATTAATATTTAAAATTATTTATCTCTAATATGATTGGTTTAGGTTTTGTTCTATAATGATTTTTATTGCAATTTTTTGACAACACATTGCCATGGGGATAATTAAAGTTGCAATATTTATGTCATGATCTTTTGATGCTTATCATTGTGAATCTTTGTAGGAAACCACTAAAAATTAAAATAATTGAAGATAGCTCATAATGAGGTAAATTACATATTTACTATCCATTACTACCCACCATAATAATAACATATTATCATAACTTAAATAAGCATTTGCATATAAAATTTATAGGAACTGGATGTAAATAAAAACACTACTAGGGGTTGTTACTTTAATAAGTAGAGTGTTTTCTTCAAGTAAAAATGCAAATGTACAAACTAAAAATGCAAATGTGTAGACTTTTTAGTAGTTAATATCAACCAAAATTTATGCAAATCAGAGTGGGGACATGTGGTAGATGTGATTGTTATATATGCATATTCCATTGTTCATGTATTTATCATGCATGCATGTTGGTTATTTATGTTGATGGTCATTGTTGTAGTTGTGTTATCATGTAGAGGTCAATGATATATATATATATTATATATATATATATATATATAATATATATTATATATAATATATATATATATATATATATATATATATATATAATTTTAATCTAGACTAATTTGTTCAAACAAGATAGCCTCCCATGAAATACACTAAGGTATGTTTGGTTATGTTTATATTTGGTTTATACATAGTATCTTTGTAAGAAGAAGAATATCAAATATGACATGCAAGATGGTGGATTAAAGTTTGTGTAACTCTCCTTATAGATCAGTTGAGCAGCATGGGGAAGAGTATTATCATTGTAAAGAGCTATAAATAGCTGAAAACTAGATGTAAAAGGGGTTCAACTTATACTCTGTTCCTTCAAGCTTCTCATCTTTATTCTAGCAATATAAGATTTTTTTGCTATTATATGTTCAATGTCCATTCTCTTTGTTGTTCTATGCTTGCACTTGAATAGGTTATTCAGGTTTTCTATTGTGTCTAATGCCAGATAATGTCATCTTATCTCTGCATTGATAAATTAGATTTGTAATTCTTATTTACTTGGTGTAGCTGGTCATTCATGTGTGTTTATGTATGCAATCTGCTATTACAGTCAATATTCTCCATCTACCCATTGAATTTATAAATTATTGAGCATTAGTTGTCTAAAGCCTTATATTGGTGAGAGCTTTCACATATGTCTTGAGTGAGAATAGAGCTGAAATGGTTATCTGACTTGATCCAAACCATCATCAATTAAAATACTTCTACGAACAATATTTAAGATTATATGTGACTATGCATCTCTAAGATGCAACCTAGGAGAGTTTACTAGAGTGATAACACATACTATATTCCACCTTTTTTTATTGGTGCTCATGTTCCTTATGCCTTGGGAGTGAATAAATGCTCTCGTATCCCTATCAAAACTTGGGCTGAGTTAATAGTCCTAGAGCCTAGGTTGGGACAAACACTTTGGAGCCCTTGATGGGTTGAGTTACTTGTCCCTAGATCCTGGTTGAAATGATGCTCTAGAGCCGTGGAAGGTTTTGGGTTGAGTTATTAGTTCCTAAAGCCCTAAACAGCTTGGGTAGAGACCAATCTGGTTAGTGCTATCACCACTGTAGAGGTGGAATCATTGTGGTTGAGGGTTGAGTTGGTTTGGCCTCTCAAAGCCTTGGTTGGTTTTTTATTTTTTTATTCCATGAGATCCCATATTCATGCTTAGAATATGGGGTGGGGGTGATTGGCTGGAAGGAGATTTAGTTCAACCCAATCTATGGTCATGTGATACATGGAAGTTCCTAACTTGGTTGGTATTTTCAGATATTGATAAGAGTTATTTTCTTACCTTCATTCATGAATACTTATAGTGATTATGTTGATGATATTATGGCTAAGTTTCCATTACTTCTATTGGTTACATGATGTATGTTATCTATGGCTCTAGTCATGACTTGATTAGTCATTGAAAGGTTGAAGAATATATGGACTAAAAGGTGTTATTACAACTATGTTGAGAGGGCATAGAGCCTTTTTGGTGATTCTTAGTTGAATATCAAACTCTTATGATAAGATATGCATTCATTACCTATAGCTTACATGTTTTCCATGTTTGGCAAAATGTCTAGTGTGTGCTAGGAAATATAGGTCAAGTTTTGGATTCAAGTTTGAATGGTTAACATTGCCATTATGAAAATATGATTCTGGAAAGTTTCAGGAAATTTTGGGGAATGGTATAGAGGTTGGCATAAAAAAGTGGCACAAATACCTGAACGGCATGCTTAGAACTAGATATATCGGGTCATAATCGCATGGAAGAGGGATTGTGAGTGTGATTGGAGGCTCACAACTACATGCATACATGGTAAAGGGTGTGGTTATAGGCCTAGGTTAGAGAAAAAGGGTTCCAAATTAGGGATTGGTTTCTTAGGGTGGTTTTTTAGCCTTTGATTGATTTGTAGGTCTTGTAGGATATTAATATGTGTTTAGTTTGTAGGCCCCACTTATTTAACTAGAACTTGGAGGTGGGTTCATGTCATAGTGACTCTCGTCCATGTTTACCCTCGCGACATTATGAATTTAGGTAAATGTGGGAGAGGTGGTCACATAGTTATCATCAATATGCTTTGTCTTTGAATGATGAGTAGGGTTATTTACTATGGAAATTTCACTTTGAATGTCACAATATATCCTTACAAATTATTAATCTACCAACCTGATATCAAACACAACATCTATAACCAAACAAATTCCTTGCTTGCATGAGTAGCTTCCATGTATTCAACTTCTATGGTTAAGAGTGCCATTGTAGACTATAGGACCTTTATTGGTTTATTTTGTTGCATAACAAACCTTTGTAATATTATATTGACATACTTCTACCTCAATATGAGAAGGAACAACGAAAAATCAAATAAATCTAATTAACTTGGTAACAAGATAAAATAAATAACCAAAGTCAATTCCCTTGACTTGGGAAAAACCTTTGTTACTAATAAACATTTGTATTTCTCCACATTTCCTTATCCAAGTTCTTATTAAACACCCATTTCCTACTAATACATTTTCTTCTAGTTAGAAAATCCACTAGATCCCAAACCTCATTCTTGTCCAAGATTTCCATTTCTTCAACCATGGCCTTTTTCTAGAGGTTTGGACCTTTTGAATCCAATGTGTCACTAATATTCTAGGATCATCGTGAGTAATAAAAATTCAAATTTTGAATGAAAATTAGGTGGATTATACCTTTTTGTCTCCCTTCTTTCCTAAGATGATCTCATGAGAACCGAAGTATGTGGTTATTCTTCGTTCGATTGATGTTCACTTGTAGATTCTACTTCACTATGCTTTAGTTCAAACTCTATCTTCTTTGATTCTTTCTCCCTTGGTAGGAATTCTTGTTCGATAACATCTTTTACCTCTCTAAATACCACAAATTGAATTTACACAATATTCTTAGGGTCTAGGTTCCATATATAACATTTCCAACCATATTTATAACAAATGAAGATGCTCCTTTCATATGTACTATTTGACTCAATTCTATTTTTCTTTGGAACATGTACATATCCATCACAACTAAATACACTAAGAAGTGAGAGAGAGGGTCTCTTTCTAGTCCATACCTCGTGTGAAATATTATCATCCAACACTACTAAGGGTGATCTATTTACTAGGTAATAAGTAGTATCCATTGCCTTTTCCCAAAATTCCTATCCTAACCTAGAACCACTCAATATTCTCCTTTATTTTTGCATCAACATCTTGTTCATCCTTTCCACAGCTCCACTTTGTTGAATTATGTATGGAGTATTATTTTGTTGCCTTATACCACACTTCTTATAGAACTCTGCAAATTCCTTCATAAGGAATTATCCACCATTAGTTTTCCTCAACACTTTTATTTTATTCTTTGCCTAAGTTTTCACTAGATCCTTAAAATGTTAAAACTTGTTAAAGAATTCAAATTTCTTCATCAGGAAATATATCCATTTATTCTTGAGATCTCATCTATAAATAGTGATATTACAAAAATTTACCTAGTGATGGAACCAAAAACATAGATACAAACACATCACTGTGGACTAATTGTAGTATTCCCTCTACTATTTTAGCACTAGAAGGGAATCTAACCCAACTCTCATACCCATGTAGAAATTGTTTACAAGATAAACATCGATAGAGAAAATTGACATACCTTCTACCAACCATTACCATGTTATAGTTAAAGGCCCTTATCTTTGATATGTCTCACTATTTGATGCCACAATATAGTATTTTCCCAATTAACTATATGAGTTTTTCCTTTTTATAATCCAATCTCAAGAAAAATGCAATTGTTTCACCCATCACTAATAATACTTCCTTGTAGCTTATATAGAATTCTAGTCCAAGTTCCCCTTAGTAATACGATTTCCCCTCAAACCATCTTGTAGGTATCCTTTTGAAACATTGTTTTTACACCTAAATCACTCGTCTTGTTTACATGAATCCAAGTTTTCGCCAATCCCATGTTGGGCAAAATGTTGTCATTGATGTCAAATATTGTCGTTGATGTCAAATGGGAGATTGTTGGGAAAAATGTTGTCATTGATGTCAAATATATGGGTTCCATGGAGAGTTCCAAGGGGTGTCAAGTTGACGTGGATTCCTCAAGTAGTTGCAATTTTAAGTAGGGAAACATCATAGTAACAAGATAAATCACGAAGCTAAAAATATTATAACTATGGAGAGTGCCAAGGGGTGTCAAGTTGATGTGGATTCCTCTAGTAGTTTCAATGTTTAGTACAGAAACATCATAGTAACAAGATAAATCAGGAAACTAAAAATATTTAATGTACTTCTTGAACTATGTGATATAGTGTGAGGAAACTCTCTATATAGTGCTTAATGATACTATTATATTGTGGGGGAATGTTGTTGAGTGTGTGAGAGGTGCGAATGAGCCAAAATTAATGTGGAAAACATAGTAAGCTCTGATGTAACATACCTCAATAAATAAATATATATATATATATATATATATATATATAATATATATATATATATATATATTATATATATATATATATATATATAATATATATATATTATATATATATATATGTGTGTGTGTGTGTGTGTGTGTGTTCTTTTATGTCCTTACTTAATTATCCTTGCATTTAGAAATGTTATCTTTTCTTTTTGTTTATATACATATTTAGTATACATGGTACTATCAAATTATAATTTTTATCATGTTATTTTGGAGAGTAGGATTATATGTAATGCAATCTATGTAATGCCTTCTAAACTTATTAGTTCAACTTGGAATACTTTGGTCATCATTGAGATTATTTTGTTCTCGTTTTTAGGAGAGTTATCAACAGGTCAATAGCTGTATACAATTATTGTGTTCTTCATATAATCCACCTCCATTTCATGGTATGCTTGGCTTTAATTCCTCAAGAGTTTAATTTTGCTTTCAATTTGTTGCCTCTACTTATTGTAAGGCTTATTTTTGCCACTTTTGTGAATAAAGGTTTCCCTCACACATATACCAAACTTAGGTTCTTACTATCCATTATCATATACCATAGTGATTCAAAAACCTTTACCACTCACATTCTTATTTATGACATTAATTTATAGTATTAATACCTCACAACTTATGTATATACTCATTCACTCCTCAATTCCTTGAAATTTATCATTGCATATGTTAATCTATGGAGAACGTAGGTATATACAAACAACCTAGGCATCTTTTTTTTGCAAGGAATGTGGGATATTTAATTTATGTATTTAGGTCTTGGGTCATACTATACCTTGTGGATACTTTCCATGTTTAACTCTTCATGTGTTCTTCACATGGCTTATGAAGGTACACACCCCGTGGATGACCATGATTCAATGCTTTTATCCTACAATTGTCTGTGGTTAGGGTTCATCGAAAACCTTTCTCTCTCCATTCAAAAATTCATTTTGTTCCTCTGTGGTGGCCAAACACCACTTTGCGAAACTTCCAAGGGTCTCAACTCTCTAGTGTTGAATGGTGGGGTTTCCTCCGAAAACTTACATTCCTAGTTTTATCAAGGGAAATATTATTGAGGTTTCATTCATCACATACAAAGAAGGTAAATTCTATCTTTCCTTTATTTTATGGTGCTCTTTGGAATATATGGATACATGTATGCATTTTGGTGTGATTCCATTTACATTTCGAATTCGATTTTTATGTATCATGGCACAGTTGAAATCTTTGGTTTCCATTCAGAAGTACCTTAGGGATGCCCAAAGCACCATATATGTCCTTCAAATTGGGGCATTATTGATTTATTTGCCTTAAATGTTAGGATTACTCCGCTTTTCCATTTAACATTTGACAATATTTCCACTTGTGGGTAAAACCCTAACTTGATTTCCTTTTTGCTTGTATAGGAGTTGACCAAATAATGTTTTTTCTCCTTACCTTATGCGTTAGATAACTATTATGCCCTAGAGGAAAATGTGAGTTTCCACACAAATATATTTCAGATAAATTTTGGGGTTTCAACATCATTTTTGACTCTCATCTAGTTCCTTTCCATACACATATTTAGATAGTGATTTATAACTTGCCAAAATTTTCCTTTTGGGGTTTTCTATGCGCAAGATACAATACCCATAGGGTTTTTATATATTAGTGAAGGGTTTCAAACCCTACACTAATTTTGGGTCATGTTGATTTCCTTTCGACATTATATCATTTGGCTATGGTGCAAATTTATGTATTTGCAAGGTTATTTTTGTTTGCTATTAAAATTCATCATTTCCATAAATAATTTCTATGTTGTGGTTGGTAACAAGTTTTCATGGGGAGGAAACATTCCATTCATCCCATAGATACCTTCATCTAAGATGATGTTTTTGATTTTACTGGTTCCCATAAGTTATATAAAATAAAAAAAATTTATTTTATAATATACTCTTTGGTTTTTGGACTACCTAGGGTTTGAATAACTAGGTGACCTATGATTTATTAGGTAAAAATGTTTTATTAGACTCTCCCTTTATTTGTGTCTCTTGGTTCAATTTTTCCATTCCTTGTTGTTATAACTCTTTAAGGGATTCTCACCCTAGCTCGTGCCATTTTTTCTCATGTAACACTCAAGGAATCTTTGAGAAAAGTATTAAAATTTTGTCTAGTTAAAGTTTCAATTCTTTTCAACACTCTCACTCTCACATAGAATCCCACAGTTCAATATTCTACTTCGCTTACATAAAATAAGGTACAATATTTTCTTCTTTTTGTGAGATTGTTGCATAACATATGGTTCATAGGAGTCCTATTGCTCATGTTGAATGTCTATATGATTTGTTTATACCAATTCCACTTCCTAAATGTGACTTACGAGGTTGGCCGTTTACTTGGGTAGATTTGGGAGGAGGGATTTACAGGAGGATACAAAGATACTATTGTGTCTTTCCACAATCTTATAAACAACCCAAGTTACCTTTTGCATATTTTAATATAAATTCCAATTTTTCATATAAGAAGATAGGAACTCCATTAGTTTTTCCCCTTTCACTCATAGTTTCTAGGTTCAATAGTCTATCAATCTTGTAATTGCACAACATTTACTTTAGGGCTATTTCTTTGAGTGCACCACCCACTACTTTGACATATAGGGTAAGGATAATCTTTAGGTCACATTATTTTGATGCCATCTATCACTAAATGCCATTTTATAGTCACACACTTACATTCTTTCATATCTTTAATCTCTCTCTCTCTCTCTCT
>APFE031095186.1:9170-21293 GCA_000404065.3 Pinus taeda | reverse complement strand
TATTTCCATGCCAACAACTTCTTCACTACTGGTACAAATCCATAAATCTGTCCAGTTCACAATTTTCTTCAAACTATCCCTGCAAAAAGGTTATGATTCTGAACGCAGCAAGAACCTCTTACAGCATTGATTATAAATCTGTCATACCTGTCAATGCTCAGCATTAAGGATTTATAAATCACTCATGTCTGTCCATGCTCCTGTGTTGTGCACATGTGCCTAACCCTCCAAGGAGGGGTTGGCCGATCTTTTGAGTCCAAAAATAGAAAGCATCCAATCATGTACTTTTAAAAAAATAATAAGTAATAATTCCGAATAGCAATTCGAACAGCTTGCATGGCTGCTTATTTCCTCAAGAACATTTTTCTTTGCAGATTACTTTCTGCTTTCTATCTTCCATCTCTGCTATCCTTGAAGTTTCAATAAAGAAGGATCTAGAACAGCTGTCTAAGCAATAATTCCCAATAACAATTCGAACACCTTGCATGGCTGCTTATTTCTTCAACACCATTTTTCTTTGCAAATTACTTTCGGCTTACTATCTTCCATCTCTGCTATACTTCCTTGAAGTTTCAATAAAGAAGGATCTAAAACATTGATTTCTTTTTGTTGTTTTTTATGCATTTATAGATTCAGCACTCTAAAAAAATTCTGGGCACTTAGATTGTATAAAATTCACTACTCAAACTTATAGTTCTAACTATATTGTTTCTTAAAAAAACACAAATATTGCAACTTGGTGGATATGTTGCAATATACATGTTGAAGAAGAAGAATGTAAAGATCAAGGACTACTTTAGATTTTGATTATGAGAAAGGCGACATGACTAAATAGGTTTCAAATGACATTAATAGATAGACATAAACAACTAAGTATTATAACTTTATGCCAAATTTCATTGTGAGGAAATAGTGAGTATTCAAATTTCAGACCTGATTTTAGAAGACACATAAATGCAAATCATACAATACCTCAATAGAAAACCAATACTTTAGAGCAAGAGGATGCATACTTGGACATTTATGACCATCTTTGTAAATGGGAGAATGCCTATGGGTAGGTTGGAAGAAAATAACCTTTAGAGATGGAAATAACATATATCATTGAAATATCCCCTACAAAGGGTGTCCCACAGCGAGCATACCCCCACCCCTTCCCCCTCACCTTGATATGATGTCAGCTCACACGAAAGGGGGTCATGGCTCCCACAATACTTGGCACATTGCATGTGCTCCTGCCACTTCATTGATCATGGCACAAAGACTGCATAAGTTTCAAAGTCATTTGAATATTGCAGGTTGTATAGGGAGGTACAGATGGACTCAATAGGAGAATTCTATCAAATTCGAGGATGAGAGTAGTGACCAGCCAACATGGATGCTGGAGATTATGCCCAATACTTGTTGTGACTCACTGGTTTTTTTGCTTGCAACACCGAATAGTCTTCTCATGTTGATGTATGTCAAGGTATGGCACATCCAGTCTGTTTGTATCAATTTCTATTTACAAGGTGCTCTAGTTAGATGAGGTATTAGCAATCTCAAGACTTTGAAGTGAACTTATGCCACTGTAAAAACAAAAAAATTGGTCTATACCTAACTTCAACTATATATATATATATATATACCTACAAAAATCACATGAGATAATGATGAAGAAAGACTTGGAGTTGATAAGATTCATAGGGATACATACATGTGTGCCTTAACTCCTATATAAATTCAAGGATTCACCCTTCATTGCAATCTTTGCTATCTTATTAGTCAACAATTTACATATCCTTTTACACTACCAAAAAAAAAATTGTTGAGAACCAATAAAATATTTATCATTCTGTTAGTTTATTAGATAAATTATTAATATAATTTATTTTGCAAATGTAGAAAAAAATTCAAATTTACATTAAAGTAAAATAAAAATTTACTTATGGGATGAATCTGAATCTACACTACTGAGGATTTGAAATCTGAGAAAGCTAAATAAAAGAATAAGAAAAAAGTATCCAAAAAAAATTCTACACAGAATTCAAGAAAACACAAAAACGCAAGATGAAAATGCTTTTTACTGCAGAAATGGTGAACCGTAATCCGAAAAAAGCAAGCTCCAATGTTTTTCCCATAGATTTGACGTAACCATTTGAGGTGGTGAACCGTTGGGATTCAAGAAAGCAGGATCCAATGTGTTTTCCATAGTGCTGATGTAAACCCTTTCCATCTGGTGAATGGTGGCGAATTATCTCGTCTTTGATCAATGGTTCAAAAAAGCATTCGCCTTCGGATGCTTCAATGGTTTGTTGGCGCTCATATGCAACAGAATTTTTATCCGTTGAAAGGAAGTGGGTATATATACATCTAGCCTCCCAAATTTAGCATTTTCTGCCTCCTCTGTTCATGGCCTACTCGCTCTGTCTGTCTGTGGGGAGTCTGAGTCTGAGTCGAGTCATGTCATGTCTTGTCTGTGTGGTCTGGAGTTTGAATCTGAGTCATGTGGGTCTGTGTACGAAGGAGGAAGAGGTCTCAGGCAGGCCTCCATTTGGATCATCTCATCTCAGGAAGAGCCTCTGTGCAAGGGTTTTGGTTTCAGTTAAAAATATTTCATTTTCTATAATTTGTCCACATTTCATTTTCTATAATTTTTCCACTGTTTTGCTTCAAATATTTGGTATAACTACATTGTTTATTTTTTGTTAACTTATTCTCCATCTCTCTTCTTAGGGAAATGTACAAATTGAGATAAGTAGCTCAATAATGTGGCTCTCATGCTCTTTGTAAATTTGTGTGATTTTAATTTGTAATCTAATGCACCCAGGGAAAATTAAGATGTTCAAACCTTGACTGGAGCCCTTGCATGCTTTTCTCATTGATTACTAACCTCAGAAAAGCAATTGCTTAAGAAATATGATTTCTATTTGTTATTTACAGGTGAGAACAACTCATAAACAATATTACAACCGTTCACACTTTTCTGTAATCAAATTACTCGTCAAAAATTTTTGGTTCAGGGTCTCAGGTATTATAATTGTGGTGCCTTTTTTATGAAAATCAATCTCTTATACTATAATGATACTTACGTTGTGCTATAATTCTTTTATTAAGCAAAATTCTTTGATCTTCTGTTACAGAGTTCTGTTCATGGAGTTCTTTCCCAGAAAAAAAAACAAGGTTCTATCCGCGGAGCTCTTCCCCAGAAAAAAAGCAACAACAAGTCTGAACTCCAGCTCCAGGTATGCGCTGGCTTCCTCTCTCTCAAATAATTAGTAGATCAACCCTCCTTAAATTAAATTAAATTAAATTTTCAGACATTAATATAACTTTCCCACATTTCTCAACGCCATTGTCCAGTCACTTTTATAATCTTATTTATTTTATCATAATTAAAATTGAAATCAGTATTTGATATGATAAGTTTCACAATTAAAAAACCACACAGATTTGGTTAGGGAATATTGCAGCGTAAGTTGAAATTCACCAGAACATCCTCCCTGCAAAGAAAATAACTAAATCCTAACCCTTTGAACAAAGAAAATCACCACATCCTACTCAGTACTCCTCGGCTCTTAATTCTTCACTTTAAAAAACCCTGGCTCTTGCTTCATTATTTTTTATTTTATTTTTAATTATGTTTTTACTGTGATTATTTAAAAAATATTTTTTTAAATAGTAACTTTGGATCACATTGCTTCCAAATCGGGAATTCAGTCTGCATATGGAAAATCCATGCTTCTCTGCTTCTTTCTATGTTCACTTCATGCAGAACAATTAATTTAATTTAAGTTGCCACCATTTTTCCGATTCGATCAGAACATCATCCTCCCCGATCTTGACTATACTTGAACTCTCTTTTTTAAATGAATTACAATACTGCTGTTGTGCTCTTAATTCACATTAAAATATCCCGCTCTCAATTCAATTTTTTAAAGTGATTATATAAATACTATTTTTTAACTGTTATTTTGAGTCACTTTGCTTACACATGGGGAAGTCAATCTGCATATGGAAACGGATTCGGTCATACTTCCTCTGCTTCTTTATTTTTTTTATTGGTTCGGTCAAAGCAAGAACCAATAATTAATATTTTTGTTGGGGTTATTAACATTTTTTATTTCTTATAATTAATATATAACAAATATAGCTCCGATTATTTAAAATTTTGTTGGGTTATTAATATTTTTGTATTTTTTATAATTAATATATAAGAAATACAACCAGTTTTTGTATTTCTGTATCATCATATTTATTGCATTTTGTGCTTATAAGATTTATTTTTAAACTTTTGAATCAATTTTGCTTTTATAAAAGATTTTAAAAATTAATTTTAAAATTTACGGTACATAAATGCATATTTTCATTATATGTAAAATAAGAATTATTCTTACAAATCGAAAACTTTTTGGTTTTGCAGGGCTATTTTCAGATTGACATCCAGGAATGGTTCATAATTATAGGTTTATTCAAAAAAGTATGAAGGTATCTATATAGTCATTCTCTTTTTCAGAGATTTTCTTTGTAATAATGTCAATCTTATGTACATATAAGTATTAATAAAAGTATTTTTTTGTGGGGAGAGGAAAACCTCTCCCAAATACTTTAGGGAGGATGGGCCCCATTCTCCTTAGAGTTGTGTAGTATTTATTGTTTCCATGTTTTTGTTTTCTTTTTTTATTTTTTATTAAACTTACACATACCAAAATACATTTCAGGCATACCCATTTATTTTATTGTTTCATATGGTCATTAATTATATTTGAATTATTTAATTTTATGTTTCAGTGCATTTAAAAAGGGGTTAGAGAAATTTTATATACAGCGAAATTATATAATTTCGCAAATAAAATAAAAACACTAAATAATTTCATAAGCAAACTATTTATATTATTTTAGTTTTCTTTTTCTTTTCGCAATTTTAATTCTATTTTTTTTTTATCTTAACTTATTGCTTTTCTAATTTTCCTCTTTTTTATAATATATTATTTTTCTTCTTTATTTTTATATTATATATTAATTTAATTAAATAAAATAATTATATATTATATATTAGGTTGTTTGGTAGATTAAATTTGTATGTTGCTTTGAAATTGTATAATGCCTTTATTTAGCTAATTGAATTTGCATATGTATATGTGTATAGATGGTTTTCATAATGTTTGTATTCTAAGTTGAATTTGTATTTATGTTTGTTAATATGATTTTTTCTTATTTGAAATTGTAGTTTGTGTAGAGTAGTTGAAATGATTTGAAATGATGTTTGCTTTATATTTGTATGTGTGCTTTGAAAATTTGTAGGTAAGTTGTTTCTGCAATGTGTGTTTGTTTGATAAAATGAATTTGTATGTTAATCAGAAATTGTATGATGTGTTTATTTAGCTAATTGAATTTGCGTATGTATGTGTATATAGGTGGTTTTCATAATGTTTGTACTCCAAGTTGAAATTGTATTATGTTTGTAAATTTGATTTTTTCTTGTTTGAAATTGTAGGTTGTGTTGACTAGTTGAAATTATTTAAAATGATGTTAGCTTTATATTTGTATGCAAGTTGTTTTTGCAATGTTTGCTTGTTTGATCAAATGAATTTGTATGTATGTGTGTATATAGGTGGTTTTCATAATGTTTGTATTCCAAGTTGAAATTGTATTATGTTTGTAAATTTGATTTTTTTCTTATTTGAAATTGTAGGTTGTGTTGAGTAGTTGAAATTATTTGAAATGATGTTAGCTTTATATTTGTATGTAAGTTGTTTTTGCAATGATGTTAGCTTTATATTTGTATGTAAGTTGTTTTTGCAATGTTTGCTTGTTTGATAAAATGAATTTGTATGTTGATCCGAAAATTGTATGATGTGTCTATTTATTTAACTGAATTTGCATATATGTGTGTATAGGTGCTTTTCATAATGTTTGTATTCCAAGTTGAAATTTATATGTAAGTTGTCCTTGCAATGTTTGTTGCAATGTTTGTTTGTTTGATAGATTGAATTTGTATGTTGATCTGAAATTGTATGATGTGTTTATTTATTTAACTGAATTTGCATATGTATGTGTGTATAGGGGGTTTTCATAATGTTTGTATTCTAAGTTGAAATTGTATTATGTTAATTTGAATTTTTCTTATTTGAAATTGTATGTTGTGTTGAGTAGTTCAAATTAATTGAAATGATGTTTGCTTTATATTTGTAGGTGTGTTTTGAAAATTTGTATGTAAGTTGTTTTGGCAATGTGTGTATGTTGGATAAATTGGATTTGTATGTTGATTTGAAATTGTATGTTGTGTTGAGTAGTACAAATTATTTGAAATGATGTTTGCTTTATATTTGTAGGTGTGCTTAGAAAAATTGTATGTAAGTTGTTTAGGCAATGTGTGTTTTTAGGCAAATTGGATTTGTATGTTGATCTCAAATTATATGTTGTTTTTATTTATTTAAATTGTGTAAGTTGTTTAGGCAATGTGTGTTTTTTGGCAAATTGGATTTGTATGTTGATCTCAAATTATATGTTGTGTTTATTTATTTAAATGAATTTGCATATGCATGTGTGTATAGGTGGTTTTCATAATATTTGTATTCTAAGTTGAAATTGTATTATGTGTGTTTTTTGAAATTTTGTATGTATGATTGTGAAATGTTTGTTTGTTTAATAGTTTGAATTTGTATTCTAATTTGAAATTGTATGATGTGTTTATTTATTTAATTGAATTCTTCATAATGTTTGTATTTTAAGTTGAAAGTGTATTATGTTTGTTAATTTGAAATTGTATGTTGTGTTGAGTAGCTGTAATTCGTTGAAATGATTTTTACTTCAGGTGTACTTTGAAAATTTGTATATAAATTGTTTTGGTAGATTGAATTTGTATATTTATCTAAAATTGTATGATGTGTTCATTTATTTAATTTAATTTGCATATGCATCTTGTGTATAGGTGGTTTTCATAATGTTTGTATTCTAAGTTGAAATTCTTTGAAATGATGTTTGTTTTATATTTATATGTGTGCTTTGAAAATTTGTATGTAAGTAGTTTTTGCAATGTTTGTTTGTTTGATAAATTGAATTTGTATGTTGATCCGAAATTGTATGATGTGTTTACTTTTTATGTTTGTAGGTGTGCTTTTAAAATTTGTATATAAATTGTTTTGATAGATTGAATTTGTATGTTGATCTGAAATTGTATGATATGTTATTTATTTAATTGAATTGCATGTGTAGGTGGTTTTCATAATGCTTGTATTCTGAGTTGAAATTGTATTATGTTTGTTAATTTGAAATTTTCTTATTTCAAATTGTATGTTGCTTTGAGTATTTGAAATTATTTGTATATGCATGTTGGTGGTTTTGACATAGGTGTATGTGCGTTTTGAAATTGTCTATGTATGCGACTCCAATAATGTTTCTTTATTTGTTATAGATTAAATTTAAATATGTATATTTATTAGTTTTATATTTTATTAGTGCATGTTTATTTTTTGTATTTTATTATTGTAGTTATTATTTTTACTATATAATTAGTATGTATTTATATTAAATTATTATAGATTAGCTATGTTAAGTTTTAAGATTGATAATAGTAGTAGTATTTGTTTATTTATATGTATATATATTTTTATGAATGTATGTTTTTTGAATGAGATTGTTTTTTAGGTTATATTGTTGAAGTATTTATTTATTATTATATATTATTAAAAATATATTTATTATCTAATTTTAATATTATTTATCACATTTTTTTAATCTTTATATCTTTATTTTATTTTATTTTTCTATTTCTTTGATTTATATATTTGTAATTTTTTTAATTATCACAAACATAAAAACTCCATATGAATAAATAATATAACACAACTTTTTAAATAAAATTTATAAAATAATCCAATAATATTATTAATAAGTTTTTAATAAATTTCATAAAAATAATAAAATTTGGTTATATGTTTTAATTTCAATCAACATATTTAAAAAAATTTCACACTTTCTCTTCCACTTAAACCACCAAAATAACAAAATTATTATTTTCAATCATTCTAATAATATATTAAAAAATTCACATTCATCTCATAAATCAATATAATAAAATTATTTTGGCATGTTGATATGTTAACAACCCCATATCAATAATGCATAGTTTTTGGGGCAAATTAGCTTCCACCTTTCCTAACCCTATTAGTAGAGATGTTTAATATCTTGAAACAAAGAGAAGCCCTTTTGTTTTAATACACATGAAAAATACAATTTTAATTAACAATATGTGCAACTATAAACATAGATAAATAGACATTAATAACATTTAACGAACAATATGCCATAAACCTAGATAAATAAATATATTAAAAAACAACTTTAATAAACAATAATGTACCAAACCAGGTAAATATATAAATATTAAAGAATTACTTTAATGAACAATATGTACCAGCCATAGTTATAGATAAACCAGCATATATTCATCATAAAAACAGCTCCAAACATACATATACAAAAAAACAAAAACCAAAAAAAGCCTTTAATGAACAACAATGTACCAAACATAGCTAACTTCAACGAAATATACCTCATAAATCTAGATAAATAAATATATTAAAAAACGACTTTAATAAACAGTAATGTAACAAACCTGGTAAATAAATAAATATTAAAGAACTATTTTAATGAACATATGTACCAACCATAAATCTAGATAAAACAACATAACAGTAATGTAACAAACCTGATAAATAAATAAATATTAAAGAACTATTTTAATGAACAATATGTACCAACCATAAATCTAGATAAAACAACATAAATCCATCTTAAATATGGTTCTAACATTGAGCTGAGAGGGATCCAATTTCTGCACTTTCAAATTTTTTTATGAGCTATTTAACTTTATTTTTAGATTTTTTTAAATTATTTTCGCTGGCCAACATGAGCAAAATTTCAACTTTACAAACAAATCTTTGTAAGAGAAACTAATAAAATAAAATATGAAAAATAAAATAAATTTATCTATACATGTGATGTTTTCTACTTAAATATATTGTTTCATTTATGAATAAAATTCAATAATCCATAAGGTAATTTTTGTATAGAGTTTAAAAACCAAATAATTAATGTATTGTTAAAATTATTTGTTTACCCCCAATCGGGGTGGCTGCCCTAGGAAGTCAGCCAGATATAGCTATCAAGAAAACACAAGGACGGGTAAAGCCCACACGCTCATGGCGATGGGTGCGGTGGCTTCCCGTATGACGATGTAAAAAGTGATGTTTTCTACTTAAATATATTGTTTCATTTATGAATAAAATTCAATAATCCATAAGGTAATTTTTGTATAGAGTTTAAAAATCAAATAATTAATGTATTGTTAAAATTATTTGTTTACCCCCAATCGGGGTGGCTGCCCTAGGAAGTCAGCCAGATATAGCTATCAAGAAAACACAAGGACGGGTAAAGCCCACACGCTCATGGCGATGGGTGCGGTGGCTTCCCGTATGACGATGTAAAAAGTGGAAGGGAGAAGTGGCAGCCAGTGCCAGGGTAGTGATGGAGGTGGGAAGGACAGGACAGGAGGATGGATGGGGCAGAGAAGGAAGAAGGGGCAGTGTGAAGGAATGAAGGGTGATGGGGAGAGTATTGTTGCAAAAGAGAGACGGAGGACTGACGAGGAAGTGGGCCAAATATGGCTGTCAGGAAAGCACAAGGACGAGTACAGCCCACACGCTCATGGAAATGGGTGCGGTGGCTACCCGCATGACGATGTAAAGAGTGGAAGGGAGAAGTGGCAGCCAGTGCCAGGGTAGTGATGGAGGTGGGAAGTCAGGACAGGAGGATGGATGGGACAGAGAAGGAAGAATGGGGAGTGTGAAAGAATGAAGGGTGATGGGGAGAGTATTGTTGCGAAGGAGAGACGAAGGACTGATGAGGAAGCACAACTCAAAAACCTACAACGACACCTTCAAAGCGGCACCGAGTATGTTATCTGGCTATATTTGTTAATTGAAATGATGCTTGTGTGTTTATATGGAAGGGGAATGAAAAGTTCGACCAGAGAAGAGGGTAGGGATAAAGGAGGGAGAGAATTGGACATGCAGAGAGGAAAGGGGACTAAGGTCGAACCTGTAATTGGTAGCACAAGGAACCACCAGCGACGGGAATATGAGGAAGCACATGTCATTAAGTTAATCAAACAAACTTACAATGAGAAAGGAGATCAGGGAGATAAGTGAGAGGCAGGGCAATTGCGAGTGGCATAGAAGAGCGAAAGGCGCACTAGCCAGAGGGGAGAGAGAAGGGAAAGAAATTGAGCGTAGTAATTATATGGTTCGAGGGGCGGGAGGTTAAGGATGTAAGTGTCATGCAAATTGAGCACCAGGACTCTAACCCAGGGAAGAGAGCAGAGAGAAGCAAATACCAAAAAGGCAGAGAGGCTATTACATCGCAAGGGAGTGGCGTTGTTATTTCTGGCAGAGAGGTTATTACATGGCAGGGGAGTGGCAATGTTACTTCAGGCAAAGAAGAGGCAGCAAAGCAGTGAGCAGAGGGGCATCGTGGCAGAGACAAGGGTGGTAGGAAATGCAAGGAGAGGGGAAGCGACAAAACGATGGAAAGGTTGGCAAATATAATATGTATGCTAACCAGAATGTTTTGTGAACAAGTGTGCACAACAAGAGACATGGCTAGACTAGCCCAGGATGAGGACGAGGCAGAAGGGGAAGGCAGGAGCCTCAGGTAGCTAACCCAGGCACCTCAAAAACTAGATGTGGAAGAAAGCCAACAGAAAGGCTTATCAATGAAGTGGCGAAAGCGTATAAGGTAGGGACAGATGGAGGCATCCAGAAGATCTTAGAAGATTGGGAGGAACAGATAAAAGAGAAGGTAGACTCAGAAGAGGAAATGGAGGCCTGGCGAGAGGTAATCCCGGACCGCGAAAATACGAGGGGAAGACTAACTCAATTTAAGCAAACTCTATACTTATATTGGCTCATGAAGAGCTTGATGGGGAAGGCCATGGAGCAGCTATCAATGTGGATGGCAATGACCCTCCAAGACATGCCAAACTACAAGGACCTACAAACCATACACTTTTAGTTGTGCAAGCAAGACATCCACCTAGATCGTATTCAAAGGCATATCCCTTGTATTATCAAGTTGGCAGATGCTCCAAGAAACTCAATTGAAGACTCGGCCCCAGTTGATATAGATGTAACTATAGCTTGGGTAGATCACCTTAAACTATATGATTTTTGGATGGCATATAACGCGGATAGGTGGTCAACAGACTTGGTTTCCCATTGGGCAAGTTGAGGCCACCTATCTCATCTATGTGGTGTAAACTTGTATTTCATAAATAGAAAATAGAAGATCTTACCAAGCATTTAATTTTACTAATAAAAAAAACATTAATGTATATTATTCAACATATATTGCTTTCAAAATTTGAAGGTTTTGTTTTTAATAACAATGGAAAACATTGGAACTCTTGGAGTTTTCAATATCATTTTGAGTACTATAACGACTAATTATCACTTGACACAAAAATGCGTATAAAAGAAACATGTGACATTTTTTTTTAAATCTCTTTCTAAATTGTAACTAACAATTTTAAAAGTTAGAATAAATAATTCTATCTTGTCTTTCAAACAATACAATTTACTTGTAGTGGAGTTGGGTTTCTATATGGTCAATTTCCAACAAAATATTCAACTTTATAATATTTCTAGTTGAACACAATGCTCAACGGTGCCTAAATCAAATTTTCAAAGCCTCCCATATTTATAGTTCACTGTCACAAATGATTAAATTTGGAAAAGAATCTTACGAGATGTGATCTAAAAATTATCGACACGATCAAAATCTAAACAAAATTCAGTTCAATTCAATATTCATTTTCAAACATTTAAAATTAAGAATATGTTATTTTGCACATTATATTTTAATTAATGTTCCAGTTTTTATTCTCATTTTTAAATATATAATTCATACAAGTAGAAGTTGTTTATTCAAATATACATGAAATTTATTCTAATTTACAACTAACAAATCAAAAGAAACATTCCTTAGATTTTCTCATAAAATATTCCTCAAACAAAAAAAATTAATAATACATTTTTAATATATAAGCATCATATTAAATTATTTAATATTTACAATTTATTT
>APFE031095171.1:0-17218 GCA_000404065.3 Pinus taeda | reverse complement strand
TATATATATAATAAAAGTCTTTAAATTTTATTTTTGATTTTATTTTAATATTTTAGCATCTATATTTTCTTATGAAATCTCTCTTTATATTTTTATGTACTAATCCTTTGTGTATCAATCACTAGTTGTCTAAATTTCAAGTCATTTCTTTATACAATAATTTCTAATATACTTTTATAAAATGTAAGACTTTTGGGACCTTTACTGTGCGTACTCTCCACAACTTCATATAAATAGAGTTATGTTTATATGTACAAGTACTCGTTTACTTACATTTCCAAATAGAGTTACAAATATAAACATATCATACATTAAGAGATATTCAAGGTAATCTCCAGCTTCCTTTTCTTTCGTACTACACAATTTTTCTAATAATAATATTATATTAGAAATATCATTGGATGAGCATTTTTTTTTAATGGCTATCCAATATGCCCCCTAAACTTTATTCTCCCATTTATTTTCTTTAGAGTTAGAATGAATACCAAAAGTACCTCGACATCATTATATTTAATATCCAATAGCTCCAATATGGCTAAATTCAATGAGTTACGTATGTTTTATCCTTTATGCTCATACCGAGCCTTAATTTCCGATTACTTTTCTAGCTCAGAACTTTTTTTGGCCCCATTCTCCTACGTGCATGCATATCAAAATGGTATAAAAAGAAAAACAAAAAATAAAAGAATAAATAATCTTGCATGTAGGTAATATAGTATCAATATGAACTCAACTATGCAATCTTGCTACTATTCTGTCACCATAGGTTATTGAATTATGCAGAAATGAAAGAAGAATTTAATAGAAGTTCAACTACCCATTACTACTTGGGCAATATTTCAAGATAGAGCAACTTCCACCGAACCTTGAACTATCTCCCATAGTGCCCCCTAAGCTAAGACCACCTTGCCTCTGGAATCTCACTGGCATTGATTCTTGGTGATTTATTTTATAGACTTCTTCGCAGTAGATTTTAACAACATCTTGCTTTAAGGTCTGCAAACCTTTTAGTCTAGGTCTTTTTGTTTTAGTTTTTCTCAAAAAAGTTATTTTTATTTTTCTTTAAAGCACATTTTTCTCTCCGCAGTGATTTAGTCCACTCCACTTAGTATTTCTCTCGAATTAAGTGATTAAAATAATAATTCTCTATCTTTGTGTTAATTTAATTTCTTTTATTCCTGCCCAAGGGATTTTTAGGAGACTTTTAGGCAATGTCCTACACAGGTCTCTTCACTACTAGGTTCTTTCACTTTACATTATTTTGAGAAATGGCTCAACTCTGCAGTGCACATACTCTTATATTGATTTCGTGCTCCTTCCCTAGCATGTTTTCATACATGCTAAACATGTACTTCCTATTTTCATTCGTGCTTTCCACCTGCACCCAACAACTATCCACATGCACCCAACAAGGTCAGCATCATCGATATATTATCACAACATTACAATAGATCCTTTGGCTATGCCCAATGATATGAATACTATTTACGTATGAACTTCAACATATGGAATTGTAAATTGCTTTTCACATTGCTCACATAGAGATAGCAATAATTAAGGGAGAGTCACGTGAGGAAGAAAAGTATTCATAATACCAGCATATGTAATTAAAGAATATCTTTTCGTACTCAAGTTTCATGATTGAACAACATAATGTAATTCACAAATGTACTGCACTTATTTTCCTTTAAATAAATCCCTTGAGGTGTTTTTTTATTTTTTATTTTTTACCAATTTGGCCTGCAGTGCAGGTTATTTATGAATATTGCAACATGTTACTTATATATTTAACCATAGATTCTTTTTCATTTGCATGAATCTTAACACTCCCCAGGTTTGTGTAACTGGTTTCATCACTGCCAAACATTTTCACACACACCCATGTGTATATATGTTAAAGCAATACATCAATTAGTAAAAATTAAGTCTAGAAATTTTCCTAAGTAGAAATTTATGAAAATATCACGCTTAATTTTTTAGGCCACTCTAGGAAATTCTATTAACATTCCTAGTTTATCTTGTGACATTATTGTAACAATTTTTTATTTTTTTTTAATGGTCAATCTTGTTTGAAAAAAAAAATAGAAAACTAAGTTGTGAAGTTTCTTACGAAACACCAATGTTGATTTCTAGTGCCGTAAAATATTGAGATCATTTCATTCTTAATATTGCTACCAATCTGGGATTTCTTGGCCCTTATCAGGGTCTAATTCACTTGTCCCTAAACTAATTGCATGGTTGCACTCCTAATTTTAGCTTCGATCAATTTTACTCCTATCCATTTATATGTAAAGTTGATGGGTTCTATCTCTTTTCTGTACTATTTTTTATTTCCTTCATGCTCTTCTCATTTCTTCGCAAATAAATTGTTGTTATTACTATTATTTTCATCTTCATAATCCCCCAATTATTCTATCTACATTGATATTTGCTCTAATCACCATTTCCGGTGATATTCTTATTTTGTCTTGTGCTTTTATCACCTACATAATACATCCTTCTAATTTAGCATTGAAGACTTTATCTCCTTCTTTTCTCATTCCTCACACTCTGTACTCCAATTATTGATGGTAGTCATACATTTAGCCCTAAAACTTCTGGTCCGCCGAGGAATCAACTCTCAAAATTATGTTGATAGCATCTATTTTCTTGATATTTATGTCAATATTAATTTAAATAATGTCAAGAAGGCTTCTTATTGAGTACCCGTTGAAATTTACTACACAATATTTACATTATAGTTGTTCATAGTCCCTCTTTTTACTCCATTTCCTGTGTAGTCTATGTATGTACAACATGCTCCTAGTTTCTAGAGCCAAGACCTTTCTTATATGGTTATTATCACACAAGGAAGTTGGGTTTTGTTTGTGGTTGTAGTATGGCTTAAAAATGGACACATATACATTTTTTTTCTTTTCTATCCATTTGAGTCTTAACCATATACATGCACAACTCGGTTTCGAAATGATTTGTACATAGGAACATTGTACATTCTCGATTCAAAATTTAAATTCTTGAATTTTTTTATTAACCCATACACACACCTATATATATATATATGTTCTATTCACAGTATCCCAAATTCTATACTAGAAGATACCCATACTTTCTTCTAGACTACACTTCATATGAAATCATTTGTTTATATGGAACCTTTTATTACAAGGTTCTTGTACCACATGCTATGGCTTATTAGACCATAGGGAAGATCCAAGCCTTTTAGAACAAGATGGTCAATGTTTTCTTTTCCTTAGTATCTCTTTCTAGAACATAATAGTAGTACACATCCTCATTATGTACAATTATGCATATAAGTATCATATGATTATAAATATGTACTTAGGTTATAAATAATAATCTATGTAATCCTATTCTTTAATATCTTTGTTCCACTACAATTTCTTTGGGGAATTCAAGAATGACATGTGTGCATCTACTCTAGCTTTTGTATCTCAAGGTTCTATAATTATCGCTGGATTTATTAAAATTTGGACCTCTAATGACTAGGACAAACAATTCATTTATTCCGCATAATCATGTACAACTTCCATCCAAATATCAACACAATTTACATGATATTGCTTTTATAATAGTTACAAGAGTCTTTCTATACAAGCGCAAGGTTCTTGGTCATAATTTTTTTTCTTTTTTTTTGACAACCATCTTATTCTTATATATCCACCCTTAACTTTAGATATATATATCAACCTTATTTTAAACAATGAAATAGCTTCCCACTTTCATGTGTGTGGGATTTCTAGGGATGTCTGTTAATAGAGATTTTGCCTCACCCTGTAAACTTGGTGCTTTGAAACATGAAGCACGTGGTTACTCGCAATGGTGGTGGTCTTGATTGTAACCTTGGAGGCCAGAATTTATTGGGGTTAGCCAAAAACGACTTGTTCTATTCCATTATGGTCACACAAATTCCATATCTTCCTCTAGATCTTGTTCTAGTACCTCTAGATTCTCGCTAAGGAAGTTCAACTCTCTTTCTACAAGGTGTTTATTTATTTACCCATATCTTATTCATTTTCTATTTCTATTTCTTAAACCCATATTGTAAGACCCTCTTATGCCAATGTATAGAATTTTACTACTTTATTCACCTTAACTAGAAAACCAAAATAACCAAAAAAAAATAGATTTTCTCCCTTTTATAGAAAATGAGTGCATGAAGTAACATTATTGAATTTGTAATATTTAACACTAACAACAAGCATTTGTGAAATTTTTTACATAATGCCAGTATACTTGGTACATCTCTTCTTATAAATTGTGTAATGGTATTTCATTATTTTTTCTATATTTGGTCATGTGCATGTCCATATATGCGAGTTACTTGCTTTCCTTTTCATGTTTATAATTGCTCATTCCTCTCCCTTTTCACGAATTGACTTATTACTGATTATTTCAAGTCTTCAAATCTTATAATACTTTGGACATTTATGTTTTTGAAAGTGACAGTTCATCACACCTCAGACTAATCTGGCTCGTTTCTATATTCTAGTTGCGGGTTGGCCCATAGGACTCAATATTTAACCTATAGCTCTCATACCATATGTCATATACCCCATTTACCTTAGAAAATAATTATTTTTAGTGTCAACTACAATTTCCTTCTTTATTCTTTAATTCGTATAACAAATTCATTAGTTTAATTATACCTATGATTCACATGGAATTTGATCCCCATTTTGTTTTTCATCAATTGTTTTCATACTTTATAATAAAACCTTTCTTGTTAGCAATACAACGATGGTCAAAGACTAGTAATATAGAGCACAATATAAGTGCCCTACATTATTTTATAATATTTTGTTCTATATTGATAACTATTATTCATGTATGGGGATCCATATACTCCCACTGTATTAAAGAAGGATTGGGTGTGAGTTTTTCCTTGTTTCGCTAACCATGAGTTTCTTTATATTTCACACACACACACACGCACACACACACACACACACATATATATATGGAAGTTATACCTAAAAATACTAGGTGATAATTGGAAATGGTATTGTTATTCCAAGATTGATTTAAACTTATTTCATATCGATGTAAGTGAGTGAGCATATTAATGTGAGACTTGAGGGTCTAGCTACATGCCCCTCTGCTTGTATACTTGGAAAAAAAAAATAACTACCAGCTAATCGTTCCCATGTGCACCTCACGTGCCTAATAGACTAGACCATGGAGAGTGGTAGATTTTTGGGGAGGTGTGGACGGTCACGATTGTTTGGGAAAACCATAGGGTTTCCTTTTTAGTATCACCTTTGGTGGCCTTTGATTATTCTTTTTTTCTGGAAACAAAATATGGTGTCCATCTCCGAAAAGCCACCAAACTTCTCTTACATTGTTTCTCTAGTTTTAAGGTGATTTAGCTCAGATTCCTAGCTAGACATTGGAGAGCTCGTCGGATATTTCATCTGTGACATGATGGTAAGCTCTTATCCCCATTTATGTGGCATCCACAGTTGAACTAGAGTCAAGTTGTTTCTTGATAGCATTAACATTCCTTATTTTTGTTTTTAGTATCTTTGGCTTGCCCCTTACATGCCTGGTTTCCTGGTAGAGGAGTCAACTTCTTAATATAGGTAAAATCTTTTCACACGATTTCTGAAATTTCAATTTTGGGTGTTTTTCGATTAACTCATTAAACCGTGCTTGAGAAACAAATTTCCCTTCCTTGTTTTCTTTATTAAATTTTCGATGCCATTATTGCAAGATGAAACCTTACTAATTTCCATTGGGGTTTCATCTATCACTATCTTAATTTCACTGGCCTTATTTATAAGATAATTAGGATTGCTACATATTATTTTCCTACCCAACTAAATTTTTGATTGGAGAGAAAAAGTACACGTATGTTTTGTTCTGCTCTACCCAGAAATTCCTTGAAGATTTCATGACGCATTTGCAAACTATATTTGGGTAATAAGGTATATATCAGTTTGGTGTTGGTTGCCTGTACACTCCCACTTCTTTTAATTTCATATGAACTTCAACTCAGATTTGTTCTCCTCTTCTAGAGGTGCTTCCGAACTTGATTTCCCTTACTTTATTCATATTCTATAATAAGGGTTTCCATGTTTTTTTAATTAATTTTGAATGTTTCCTACATGATGCCCATCGTCAATACTCCTCACGATACCCTTCCATAATATATATGAGAGGGAGAGATTTGCATATTTACTGACTCCTCAGGTTGCTCTTGTTACAAAGGTAAATTGATGTTCTCGCAAACATTTCATAAGATAACTCCTATACTTTTTCTCCTTGTAATAATAATTTTTTTTTCCCATTTATTTACCTAGGTGTATATTCCCAGTGTTTTACATCCATCACAGGTACTTGTACTTCCAGGAACTCTTACTTTTCCTTTTATTTATTTCATAACAACTTGGATTTCTATTACCTCCCATTAAGGCTAATTCTTTCTCTTTGCTCAGATGGGACTCTCTGCTACCATTCCCTATAGCATTTATATTGTAATGTGATCATCTAGGGACTAAGGAGTTGGCCTTACTCATGGAATGTATATCTCATTCAAAAATTTCTCTCTTTTTCCATTTAATAGCATTAGTTTATCAATTCTATGAAGATTCTAACTGTGACTTCTCACCTTTTTGCTATAGGTATAACATTTGACACTCTAAGAAATATTTGCATCTATTGGGTGTTAACTTTTCTTCTTAGTCCACACTTTTACTCCTATTTTGTTTACCCTCAGGTCGGTCATTTTCCGAGAATTTCACACTTTGTGCATGCATCGCTGTGATACATGACTTTCCACTAGGAATTTTAGACTTTTCATATAGGGTTTCTTAATTTTGTTGACTTCAACCCCATGAGGGTTTACTACAACTTATTTGTGTTATGATTTCCTATTGTCAAGGGTATTGGCCTTGAGCTCTAAATGTAATGGATATCTAGTTATGTCCTTGGACTATTGTTCATGTTACAGAATTTTGTCTAATGTATGAAATATAGTTTAATTTACACATTATTATGTTTAAATGAAAATTTCATTAATATGCTATGGGTCATACATTTGTGTCTGTTCTTTAATGAGTATTCGAAGTCAACTTGAATTCGTTCATTTTTCTACAAGTTTATAATTAGCAATTTGCATGAAGTTCTATGATTACTTCCAGCTTAAGTCAACCTTTACAAAGTTTTCCTTTAGTTATAATTCTAGTGTTCACCAATGGTTTCTTTATATATCACTCTAGCTCTACTTTTCATATACTAATTTCTACATAACGTTTACAGTAGCTTTATAATAATTACTGTAACTGAAAATATTTAGGTTATTATTTGGTATATCTAGTATACATTAGATTCACCATACAATTTTTCCATATTGATCTCTTATGCGACTTACCGTTGTCATGTATTTATAATATTACACTACTTTCTTGCTTTGCAATCATTTTTGGTTTTCTAGAATCATTGTATAGACAATTTATCTCTCTCTCTCACACACACATATATATGTCTTTAAGCTTCACTATTGCATTTATTGTAATATTTTAGTGTCCATCTTTTTCTATGAAGCCCCTCCTTATACTTTATGTACTAATCTTTTGTATATTAACCACTAGTTGTTTAAGCTTTAAGTAATTTCATTATACAGTTACTTCTAATATACTTTTATAAAATGTAAGACTTCTAGGATCTGTAATGTGCATATTCTAGAGAAATTAATATAAATAGAGTTATGTTTATACGAACAAGCACTCCTTTACTTACCTTTCTAGATAGACTTACAAATATAAAAATATCCTACATTAAGAGATATGAAAATGATGGTAATCTCTAAGTTTCTTTTCTCTTAGACTATACATACTTTCTAATAATAATAATACATCAAAAATATCATTAGATAAGTTTTTTTTTTCTTTCTTTAGTTGCTATCTAATATACCCTTAAACTTTATTCTCCCACTTATTTTCTTTGGAGTTACAAAGAATTCCAAAAGTTCCTAGACATCATTTTATTTAATATCAAATAACTCCAATATGACATTGACCTTTATAGTAAGACGGATCCTTAACTTCACATTACTTTTCACATTAGGAACTTTTTTTGACATGGTTCTCCTAGGTGTGTGCATATCAAAATATTAGACAAAGAACAACAATAAAAAAATAATACATAATCTTGCATGTGGATATTATAACATCAATATCAACACAAATACACATTCTTGCTCCTCTTCTCTCACCATAAGTTATTGAACTATGCAAAAATAAAAATGAAAGAAGGATTTAACAAAAGTTCAACTACCCCTTACTTCTTAGGTAATATTTCAGAATAGAGCACCTTCCATCCAACCTTGAACTATCTCCCATAGTTCCCTCGAGCTAAGACCTTCTTGCCTCTAAAATCTTCCCCCTCATTGATTCCTGGTGGTTTATTTTATAGACTTCTTCCCAACAGATTTTAGTAGCCTCCTACTTCAAGGTTTCCCAACCTTTTTACCTAAATCTTTTTGTTTTAGTTTTTTTCAAAAAAATACTTTTCTACAATGTGTATTATTTATTGATTCATGGTGGTTTATTTTATAGACTTCTTCCCAACAGATTTTAGCAGCTTCCTACTTCAAATTTTTACCTAAATCATTTTGTTTTAGTTTTTTTCAAAAATATACTTTTCTACGATATGTATTATCTATTTTTCTGCATTTAATATTTTTAATAGTAAGAACCACATTTAGAAACACGAATTGGATCAGCAAACCGCCAATTTCAAATTTTATTCTGAAAACCACCATTTTCAAATTTTATTTTGCTATGAAATCATGAATGGATATCTATATTCTTGCAAATGATTAGCATGAAATCCTATCACAGTACTTGCACGAAAGAAATACGGGGCACGAGAAACATGAATATGAGGCAGGCCTCTGTGTGGTGGGAGAAACTGTGTTTGGTTCAAGAGCCAATTAATTTCCTGGTACATTTAAAGGATTGAGTGTGAGCGGTGGCTGAATCGCGAAACCGGTCTCCTTCGACTGCCATGTTAATATGATGCGCTGACGCGTGCTTTCCAGCATCAATGGAGCTCTCATAATTCCTCACTAACTCCGCCTTGCCATTGGAAATCACTTTCGAATTTGCAGTGCAACATCCTGGAGGACTTGGAGCATTGACTGGGCATTGAGGTGCAGCTGGAGGGCACATAGAAAGTGACGCCTCAACGGAAGAATGAACGTTACGTTGGTGTGAAGGAGTTGGAAGATGGGGATTGGGTTGAGGAAGGGTGTTGTGAACGTTACTACTTTTATGCGGTTCTCCTTCGACTGCGATGTTAACTTGATCTGCTGACGCATGCTTTCGAGCATCAATGGAGCTCTCATAATTCCTCACTAACTCTGCCTTTCCATTGGAAATCACTTTCGAATTTGCAGTGCAACATCCAGGAGGACTTGGAGCATTGCGTGGGCATTGAGGTGAAGCTGGACGGCACACAGAAAGTCCTGCTGCCCATGCCCCAACTGAAGAATGAATGTTCCGTTTGTGTGAAGGAGTTGGCAGATGGGGATTGGGTTGATGGGCAACAAGCACGAGTAGGGGGTTGCGACCATCACCTCCAAACGATTGCCATCCTCCTGCTGCCGCGGCTTTAAGAGAAGATTGAATGTTACTGCGAGCATTTCCGTCGGGTTGAGGTGCCGGAGAAGCTGCAACCTGAAGAAAGGGGCCTTCCTTAAGCAACAACGTCGACATAAGTAGGGCGATGGCAGTAAGTAGAATGACAGAAACATTAGTTTTCATTTTCCTAGGGTAAGGCATCATCCTTTTCTGCTCTTATGTTCAACGAAGGCTTTGGTATCGTGACAATCTTCTGTGGATGGGTTAGATGGTTGATAGCATGTAAGTATTGGAGATAATGAGAACTATGGAAATAGTGTGTAAATATTGGAGATAATGAGAGCTATGAAGCTATACTTGCATATGATATATTTGAGATAATGAGAGTTATGGAAACGTGATTTATGGTTGAGTTGTAGTTGCAGATGAAATATTTGATGCATGCATACAATGCATTACGAGGGAGATTCGTTTTTATATGCATACATAGAGGGGAGGAGCGGAGGCACACCCTGACCCTGGATTGTTGAATACAATTCAAATTAATTACAGATTCTTCGTTCGTGGAGCATACGGAAGATAAACGATTGTCTAAAGGTCGCAATGGCAAACTCCCGCTTTAACGTTCAAACTCCTTAACATTAACCAGTGGTTTCAACTTTGTGGGTTGACTGTGTGGAGAGAGCGTGGAATAGTAATGTGTGAGCGTGGAATAGTAATGTGCTGAGAGGAAACCAAACAAAAATGCTCAAGGTCCATAGCAATACTTAAAAATACTTCACTTCCATGGTATCCAAAAGAAGCACAACATAATAGCAAATAAAAGATATCATATCTATATTCTTCAGAACAAAAATAAGATGTAGACCACCTTGAAGAAACCAAACGTGTAAGACACATGAGAATTGATGTCAAAAATACCTAAAGCCACCATTTCTAATCATGATAAGAGAAAATTAGCAATGAGTACTATTACTTAGAGGATCTGTGTGATCACCACAGGCAAACTCACTCATAAGGAAGGTTTCCACATGATCAAAATGAGAGTCCACATAGTCCGGGCATAAATCGCTCTTGTGTCGTAGATTAGCATCGTTCGGTACCAAGTCGGAAGTTGCTTCGTCTTTCACTAGCCATTCTTCCTCTACTCATAGTGATGCTAGCAGAACGTGTCGGAATGTAGAAGATTTAGTTGAAGGCACTAGTCATACAAATTTTATTGGACATCTCCATATTTTATCTGATTATCTAGCTTCCTATTTTCATGCAGCAAAAACAATGAGATTGATGAGCTAGTGTATCTTACCATTCCCTCGTAACCTTAGTATCTAGGTCTCAAGTTTGACGAGCGCTCGCGACGACCACCAATGGATTGGAGAGTCGAAAAACTAAGATCATGGGTACAGGCGTGCCCATGATGTGCGACAGTCGTGCGGACATAGTGGCAGACGCATTCGGTTAAAGGTGAAATTAACTTTAGTTCCTTTTAAATGTGTCATCATTTCGAACAAATAGTGAGTTGGAGAAGGAAATCTTAACACCATCATCGGTTAGTGGGTATTTTATCTAGCATGCCATGAAATGGGCATTTTATCTAATGATTAATTGGATATATGATTTTGGAGCTCATTCTTGAGTAGAACTAAGTTCAGGAAAACACACAATGATCAATGTTTGGAGGTGGATGCTTGTGAATCCCTGGTGATATAATATTTTATGGCCATAATCTAGTTTTTACATGAGCACATCATAGAAATTTTGGACTCATTGAAAAAATAGATTCCATAAAGGGGATGTGATTAACGAGAATGATGAAATTGAGATGGACATGGGTATCGTTTCGAATACAATTATATGCCATTGATCACATCTATAACGTATTTAGGTGAGATTAGAGTATCGCTAATTTTTATTTATATCCTAAGCAAGAAACTACTAGGGTTTGATATTGATCCGTATGTTGAGGTAGGGTTTGTGAATATATGATAATTTATTAAACAAACATATTCATAGCTTGACGTGTTGATCATGAAACTGTGGTTTATATCGATGATGGTTTGGTAATGTTGTTGATGTTGTAAGAGGACTGAAAATAAAAATGACTGTGTGGCAGTAAACTTATTTGTTTATCTTGATTTAGTAGAAAATAGATAGATCGATCTAGTCTAAAAATTCTGAAATGTTGTCCATCGTTGTGAGATTAAGGTTGGAGCCTTCAGCACAAGTGGCAACTTTCTCATCAGGGTGGCAGGGTGGCACAAGGCGGGATAGTGGAGTCTCCTTTAGGTTGGAGCATGATAACACTTCAGGGTGGTAGTGTGATTCTAGGGTATGTTAGAGCTTGCAAAAATTATTGCCTCCTTCCTGTTGCAGCTCGTGAATATGGTTTTGTAGCATCCTTCAAGTCGAACCTATAAACTAGGATGTTGGAGCATTGTTCTAGTTGGAGCTAGTAAACCAAGAAATTGGAGCGTCCTTTAGGTTGGAGCTTGTAAATGAGGGAGTTGGAGCCTCCTTTAGTTGGAGCTTAAAATATTGATGTTAATTTTATTAAAGACAGATATTAAGAAACATTTTGTTGTTTTTCTCCCTTAACGGTTTCCACCTAAAAATATGGTCTCTACTATCTTGGTGTTTGTGCATTGTTGAGTGGTATTGTTTATTTTTCATGTGATGTTAATTTATGTTGATATGATTTCAGTGATAATTTATGCTCTATGAGGTTCAAAAATATTGATTCATGATAAATATTTATTCACCCCCCTCTCAATATTTCCAACACCTGGGGACCACACCCAGCCTGGACCACATTGACCCTTAGCATGCTTAGATTTTCACCCATATATTTTCAAATGAGTGACCTATACAACACGAAGTGCCTTAACATAATACACTCAAATTTATGCCCCGTGGACGATTTTTAAAAGGTATTTTTAAAAATTTAGTAAACATTCAATTTTATTAAGGGAATTTCGATGATTAAAATGTTTTTTTTTAAGGAAATAATAGAATAATATCTAAACTAATAAAATAGGAGTTAGGAATCAGAAAAAGAAAAAAAGGAAACCTATTTTTTCATTACATTTTTTTGTTTATCTGCTAATATATTTACTCAAATATTAACTATGTACACCCCAAGGAAGAAAAGTGAAGTTTGTTGTGCATTATTGAAGAATATTCTAGATGTGAACTCGTTGAAGTTAGAGCTTTTTGAAGTGCTTATTAATATGTTGAGTTTTGCAAGGGTATGGATATCTTTGTAGTGAATTTTTTTTATATACTAAATTGAGAATTAAATATATAAACACCTTTTTCAGACCTATTTGAATGTGGATTCAAACTCTTAAAATGACTGCTTCAAATATTAATGTGAAACTATTGGTGAAGGAAATTGAGCTAGAACATGAGCAAACCCATGAGCATATTTTTCATAGGAATATTAACGATAAAACAGGGGTAATTGATTATTTCGGGCCTATTTACACATGAAAATCACATTGCAAACACTTAATTGTAGCCTTAGTATGAAGATTGAAAGTTTTTCAATGTTCTTTGTGCTTTAATTAAACAACCTAAAGGATTTTATCAGCATTATAGAAATCTTCATTGTGTTGACCATTACAACTTTCTAGGGTTTGTACTAGAGTGCACTTCCTATCGAAGTACCATTTAGCAATTGAGATGATCTTGTTCTTCAACACCTTAAAGGAGAAAACACTGGACTAGGAAGACATCAGTTTTATAAGCTTTGAGTTGAAAGTGAGCTTAATGTAAATACTGACATGTGATCGTTCATATGGGTACATTATATGTGCTTGAACAGGTGGAGCAACAAAATATACAATTAAATACATTATGTTTGGTCACTATATGGTTGCAATATATTGCTACATTTGGATGATACAACATGCTTCAATTATATTCATACTTGTGATATTCCTTCACCAATGTCAAATTAACTTTAGTTCATTTTAAGTGTGTCATCATTTCGAACAAATAGTGAGTTTTAGAAGGAAATATTAACACCATCACTGGTTTGTGGCCATTTTGTCTAACATTCCATGAAATGGGCATTGTATCTAATGATTAATTCGATATATGATTTTTGAGCTCATTCTTGAGTAGAATTGGGTTCAGGAAACACACAAAAATCAATGCTTGGAGGTGGATGCTTCTGAATCCACGGTGATATAATATTTTATGGGCATAATCTAGTTTTAGCATGAATAGGTCATAGAGGTTTTGGACTCATTGACAAAATATATTCCATAAAGGGGATGCGATTAACCTGAATGATGAAATTGAGATGGGCATGGGTATCTTTTTTAATACAATTATATGTTATTGATCACAATTATAACGTATTTAGTAGAGATCAGAGTATTTGCTTATTTATATTTATATACTAGGCAAGAAACTTCTATTGTTTGATATTGAGCAAGATGTTGAGTTAGGGGTTGTGAATATATGATAGTTTTTTAAACATTGAGATTCATAACTTGATTTGTTGATGATGATTTGGTAATGTTGCTGATGTTGTAAGAGGAGCGACAGTAAAAATATTTGTGTGGAAATAAAATTATTTGTTTATCTTGATTGAGTAGATAAGAGATAGGTGGATCTATTCTAAAAATTGTGAAATGTGGTCTGTCATGGTGAGCTGAAGGATGGATCCTTCAACACAAGTGGCAACTTGCTCAGCAGGGTGACATGGTGGTGCAAGGTAGGAGAGTGGATTCTCCTTTAGGTTGGAGCATCAGAACAATTCATAGTGGCAACGTGATTCTAGAGTATGTTAAAGCCTGCAAAAAATATTGCATCCTTCTACCTGTAGCTGGTGAATATGGTTTTGGAGCATCCTTCATGTCGAACATATAAACTAGGATGTTAAAGCATTTTTCTAGTTGGAACTGGTAAACCAAGGCATTGGAGCATCCCTTAGGTTGGAGCCTATAAATGAGGGGGTTGGAGAATCCTTCAGTTGAAGCTTAAAATGTTGAGAAAAAATTATTAAAGACAGATATTAAGAAACATTTGGTGGTTTTTCTCCATGAATGGTTTCCTCCTAAAAATATGGTCTCTATTGTCTTGATGCTTGTGCATTGTTGAGTGGTATTGTATATTGTTCACGTCATTTTGATTTATGTTTATATGACGTTAATGATAATTTATACTATATGAGGTTAAAAAATACTAATTGATGAGAAATACAGACTCAACCCCTCTTAGTATTTGCAACACCTTTGGACCACACCCAATGTGGACCACACGAACCCTTAGCATGTTCATACTTTTTCCCATAGAGTTTCAAACCAGTGACCTTTACAAAACAAAGTGCCTTAACTTAATACCTTCTACTTTATGCCCCATGGGACAATTTTTAAAAGGTATTCTGAAAAATTAGTATCCATTCAATTTTACTAAGGGAATTTCGACGATTAAAATGTATGTTTTAAGGAAATAATAGAATAATAGCTAAACTAATAAAATAGGAGTTAGGAATTAGAAAAAAAAAAAAAAAAGGAAAACTATCTTTTCATTATATATATATCTTTTCGTTTTTATATGCATACAAAGAGGGGACGGCACACCCTAATTCGTTTTTATATGCATACAATTGAAATTAATTACATATCCTTCATTCGTAGAGCAGACAGAAGATAATTACAGGCGTGCCCATGATCTGCGACAGTCGTGCGGACGTAGTGGCAGACGCATTCGGTTAAAGGTGAAATTAACTTTAGTTCCTTTTAAATGTGTCATCATTTCGAACAAATAGTGAGTTGGAGAAGGAAACCTTAACACCATCATCGGTTAGTGGGTATTTTATCTAGCATGCCATGAAATGGGCATTTTATCTAATGATTAATTGGATATATGATTAATTACAGCCGTGCCCATGATCTGCGACAATCGTGCGGACGTAGTGGCAGACGCATTCGGTTAAAGGTGAAATTAACTTTAGTTCCTTTTAAGTGTGTCATCATTTCGAACAAATAGTGAGTTGGAGAAGGAAACCTTAACACCATCATCGGTTAGTGGGTATTTTATCTAGCATGCCATGAAATGGGCATTTTATCTAATGATTAATTTGATATATGATTTTTGAGCTCATTCTTGAGTAGAACTAAGTTCAGGAAAACACACAATGATCAATGTTTGGAGGTGGATGCTTGTGAATCCCTGGTGATATAATATTTTATGGCCATAATCTAGTTTTTACATGAGCACATCATAGAGATTTTGGACTCATTGAAAAAATAGATTCCATAAAGGGGATGTGATTAACGAGAATGATGAAATTGAGATGGACATGGGTATCCTTTCGAATACAATTATATGCCATTGACCACATTTATAACGTATTTAGGTGAGATTAGAGTATCGTTGATTTTTATTTATATCCTAAGCAAGAAACTACTAGGGTTTGATATTGATTCGTATGTTGAGGTAGGGTTTGTGAATATATGATGATTTATTAAACAAACATATTCATAGCTTGACGTGTTGATCATTAAACAGTGGTTTATATTGATGATGGTTTGGTAATGTTGTTGATGTTGTAAGAGGACTGAAAACAAAAATAACTGTGTGGCAGTAAACTTATTTGTTTATCTTGATTTAGTAGAAAATAGATAGATCGATCTAGTCTAAAAATTCTGAAATGTTTTCCATCGTTGTGAGATTAAGGTTGGAGCCTTCAGCACAAGTGGCAACCTTCTCATCAGGGTGGCAGGGTGGCACAAGGCGAGATAGTGGAGTCTCCTTTAGGTTGGAGCATGAGAACACTTCAGGGTGGTAGTGTGATTCTAGGGTATGTTAGAGCTTGCAAAAATTATTGCCTCCTTCCTGTTGCAGCTCGTGAATATGGTTTTGTAGCATCCTTCAAGTCGAACCTATAAAATAGGATGTTGGAGCATTGTTCTAGTTAGAGCTAGTAAACCAAGAAATTGGAGCATCCTCTAGGTTGGAGCTTGTAAATGAGGGAGTTGGAGCCTCCTTTAGTTGGAGCTTAAAATATTGATGTTAATTTTATTAAAGACAGATATTAAGAAACATTTTGTTGTTTTTCTCCCTTAACGGTTTCCACCTAAAAATATGGTCTCTACTATCTTGGTGTTTGTGCATTGTTGAGTGGTATTGTTTATTTTTCATGTGATGTTGATCTATGTTGATATGATGTTAGTGATAATTTATGCTCTATGAGGTTCAAAAATACTGATTCATGATAAATATTTATTCACCCCCCTCTCAATATTTCCAACACCTGGGGACCACACCCAGCCTGGACCACATTAACCCTTAGCATGCTCAGATTTTCACCCATATATTTTCAAATGAGTGACCTATACAACATGAAGTGCCTTAACATAATACACTCAACTTTATGCTCCGTGGGACGATTTTTAAAAGGTATTTTTAAAAATTTAGTATACATTCAATTTTATTAAGGGAATTTCGATGATTAAAATGTTTTTTTTAAGGAAATAATAGAATAATATCTAAACTAATAAAATAGGAGTTAGGAATCAGAAAATGAAAAAAAGGAAACCTATTTTTTCATTACATTTTTTTGTTTATCTGCTAATATATTTACTCAAATATTAACTATATAC
>APFE031095162.1:0-35506 GCA_000404065.3 Pinus taeda | reverse complement strand
CAGTTTACATGAGAGCAAATTTCGAATCTGTTCTTTTTCCCCAAAACAGGATTATTCGGTTCTTCATAAAAAGATATTGTTACAATGGAGATAACAAGAATGCTATCTTCAGGATGATCCAGATAATCATGTCTTCGTACTACTGCCACTATTCTTCAAAAAGCTCTTCCAGAATGGCCAACAAAATTTGCGTGTTTGACGGCTGTTTCAGCAACTGAGTCAGCTGTTTTAGCAACGGAGTCAGCTGTTTCAGCAACAGAGTCAGTTGTCTCAGCAACGGCCGCAATGCTTATCTGCAACCTCTGGATTTGTATTAGCAACGATATACTTCAATTAATGATAAAATATAAGAGTATTGTGGAATTAAATGTAAAACAGATTAATCATATAATAAAGAAGAGGTTTTTATATACCTTGGGAAAAAGTGAATGAAAATGCTACTGGGATACATGGTTATAAAGGTAAAGTGGTATCAAAATATATAGGAAAATGATACATAGTGGGGTCCTAACACTGGAGTGGCCATTGTCTAGTTTTAACTGGATGTCTTACTGGATTTTCAAGTTTGGTACAGAAGTTGAGGAATGCTGGCCAACTTTTGTTTGGCAGTGAGCAACTTGACAGTGTAAGGAGGCTCTTGTAGGTTCAATGAACTGTGGGGCACTCTGTTTTGAAGAACCAGAGTATGTTTGAGCTAATTAGCTGGTTACTTGTAGGGAATTTCTATTAGCAGGGGTGAGGGAACTGCTAAATTAGTTTTCTAGCCGGTAGCTCGGCTCCTTCAATTGCTTTTGTGGTGAATTTTACAGAGGGGCACGGGTTTCTTCAAGATTTTTTATCATGCAGGGGTTTCACTAGTTTGTTAAGTAAATTTCAGTGGTCAATTTATCAATGGGGAGTTTTCAACAGAGTTCTTAAGCAGGAAATTAGGATAGCAAAGGAGAACAGTGGGTAAAGAGGACGCCTGCGGCAAATACCTGGTTTTTATGGCGTAGGAGGCGTTTGAACCAGATGAATTGCAGGTGCTCAGGTTGACAATGGAGGTGACAACAACTTTGGCAGGTTAATTTGGTGTTTTGACCGTTGCACGTCGATTTCTCATGTAGAGGAACTCCAGAAACTATGAACAACAATGATCAATAACGGCTAATTCTCGTCTTTTTATGCATTTTTGGCATATTGGCGCCTTTTTGGCGATGACGTCATGCTGACATCATCATGGGCCCAGGTACAGATGGGTGACATGGCAGCTGACGTGGGTTCCTAGGTGGCAGTGACACGGTGGCAGGGTGGACAGGCTGACGGGTGAGATGGATGCGACGTGGAGGCATGGTGGCGGGAAGGAGGGGTGATACGGGGGTGTGACGTCAGCGCGGGGAGGAGGTGGTAAGTGGTTTCCCCGGAAGGCCTGAGGGCGGTAAGTGGTATTGAGGGGGGGCAGCGAACACAGCGGGAGCCCGATGCGTGGCGGGGTTACGGCGACAATACCGCCAATCCCCTGGATGCCAAAGGTCAGGCGACTTGTCCATGAAATTGGCCGCCCACCGTTGGATGGGTGGGGCGGATGATCGGACGATGGGCGGCGATTTCGATACAACGACGCATTAAGGTGGGGGGGGACCCGCCCATTATTTTAATGGGTTTAAATAAATTGCGCGCGGGGGGGTATAAAACATTAGGATATGGGTTTTATGGGTTAGGCGCACATATTATAAAATGTTTTTGATATAAAAGCTTTAGAATAAGGTGGGTTTAGGGCGGAAAAAAGGGGTGAATGGGTTTAATGAGGGCAGGGTTTCATATTTTTTGGGATTTAACCATAGTTTCATGAAAGAAGCCATAGTTTAGGGACAAAGGGGTTAATACCAACCCCAGATAGGTTAATATTTCCCCAAGGAAGGGTTATATAGCTATAATGCTAGGGGGAGGGTATTTATAGATATTTTTTGGGAAATTTTCCATAGATTCTAATAGAATTAGGGAAGGGGGGAAGTTAGGCAGCTAAATAGTACATTAGTGGTTAATATGGCTTTGTGAGGTGAGTGAAGGGGTAAAGACTGAGTTCTAAGGGATAAAACTTAGAATGTAAAAAATAAATGAAATGACAAGGAAGCCTTTTTACACAAAAAATGTGGTTTCTTTTCTTGATTAAACTTCATGGTTTGACCTAGTAGTTTATCATGAAGTGAAGTGGAACTGGACACTTGAGCAGATCTCAAGGCCCTTGGGGGTGTTAGTAAATGATGTTTGGGGGAAAAATGGGGAAATTAGCCATGCTTCCAATGCTTGTCCTCCACTCTCTGCTTTTGATGCCAATACCTTGAGTGGCATGAGTTTTTGCACTTAGTAAGCTAATTGGTGATGGCCCTCCATTTCTGCAACCTTGCACTACTTACCCATCCCAGTAATCCTAACATTTTTTCTTCATTTAAAGTGGGTGCACTTGAATTAGCAAACCCTGATTGTCCTCTTTTTCTTTTGACTGCCCTCCTATCTAAAACCTACCCTTATTCCTTCCAAGGCCCCAGATTAAGCAGTTGGGCACCTTTATTTCTCTACCTAGCTAGTCATCTGCCAAGCTTGAGCTGTTTGGTCAAGGAATATCCTCTATTCTGTAACAAGCAATTTAACCATGGCATGGTCCAGTTTAGAATATTGGGCCATCCATCAAGTATGATTAGCAGCAGTATTTGCAGATCATGATACTGCCCAAAAGATAGTATTGGCATTTTGACTGGCCACTTTCTTGGTCTTTAGTTTGGGGTTCATTTTCACTTTTCTCTTGACCACTTGATTTTCTTGCCTTTTGATTATTCTTTTAAGGCATACCCTCTTTTCATTTTTTAATTTTATAACATGTACACAAAATATGGAACCTTTGCAGCCTGCAGTGATGAACATATTTAGCCCTTCCACTGTCAATCATGAAAGATGAAATCTATTGGTATAGGAACCTAACAGTGGCTCCACTTGGGGATGGCTTTTCCTGGTGGAAAGCCAAGAACAGCAGGTCAGATGGCCTTATTTTCTTCTTTTCACTGTAGTGAATTTTCTCTAGTATTGCCACCTTTGATCTGCAACCAGTAAGCTGGTATGCAGTGTCTCATGACCTCATTAGTGCAAGGATTAACATTTTATGACTTGCTAACATGTATCACTGCCTATAATTGGTTTTCTGCTCTGAAGACCTTGCTCATTTCTGTTCATTGAGATTTTTTCAAGTATCTATGTCATTTTGATATGGTTTTGTTGATCATTCTTCCAAAATCTATTGTAGTTGCTCTTCAATATATCTACTATAAAAAAAAAGAAAAATGATTGAAAATATAGACATTTATGTACAATATGGGGCTATCCTATGCTCATGGATCATAGTAGTGCTTGAGAATTCTCCCATTCACTGGGCCTTCATCATTATTTGATTCATCTAGACTCTTGAGAAAGAAGGTATTGTTACCTTGCACAACTTGAATTACAAATGGCCCTTTCCATAGAAAGTCAAATTTGACATGCTTTCCTTTGTCTTCCCTCCTAGAGTCCCATTTCAATACTTTGTTGCCTCTGAAGAAATCCTCAGCCTTTGTTCTTTTGTCAAACACCTTTTTAAGCTTTTCCTGTAGAACCTGCGTTCTATGATACACTTCTTCCCTTGTTTGTTGTAAGTGAATTGTTTGATTGATCCTTCTCTGGATATCATTGGGTTCAGCCTGTATTTCATGTAGCAATTTGATCACAGGGATCCCAAGGGATGATGGGAACACAACTTCCAGGCCATATACCAACTCATATGGGCTGGTACCAATAGATATTTTTGTGGTCAGCCTATCTGCCCATAGTGCATTTACCAGCTTCTTATGCCAATTCTTTTTGTTCTCCTCCAAGACCTTTTTAATGATGTTGATTAGACTTTTATTGGAGAACTCAGCTAGGCCATTGCCTTGAGGGTAATATGTTGTGGAATGACCTAGGGTGATATGATATTTGTGACAGAAGCTGATCATTCTCTTGGATTTAAAGGCAGTTGCATTATCTATTATGATTTTCTCTGGGCAGCCAAATCTAGACAAGATATTGGTTTCTAGGAATTGTATGATAATTGAATCATTTGCCTGTCTACAAGGTATGGCCTCTATCCATTTGGTGAAGTAATCAGTAGCTGTTAGGATCCATCTATGCTGGCCTAAGGATGAAGGGTGAATTTCCCAAATGAAGTCTAAGCCCCATTGTTGAAATGGTTTCTCAGTTGAAATGGGCCTGAGGGGCAAGGGAAGTAACTTTTTCTTCCCTTCAAAGATATGACAATTATGACATGACATTACAAACTTTTTTGAATCAGTAAACAGGGAGGGCCAATAAAATCTAGCCCTCAGGATTTTATCAGCTGTGGATTTCCAATATAAGTGCCCTCCACAGTCTCCTGCATGAAATTCTCTAAGGACCTTATCAGCTTCATCTGAAGTTAAGCAGTTGAGTAGGACACCTTCATGATTTTTCCAAAATAAAACATTGTCTATGATACAAAATTTTGCAGCCTTAAATTTTAGAAATCTATTCTTGGTTCTGGATAACCCTGGAGGAGCTTGCAGGTTTAATAATACAAAACATATGTCAGCATACCAAGGTGATTGTAAAAAGGTTTGATTGATCTGTGGAGTCTCCATCTCCTGTTCGTTATCCAGTTCATTGATGTCAAGGGCTTGAAAGTTAGTCTCAGTGATTAGTTTAGCTAGCCCTTGTCCTTTTATAAGTTTTGTTGGTTTGATTTCTATATCATATTCCAGAATATTGGCAATCCATTTGCCCCTCTTGCCTTCCATTCCCTCTTGAGTTAAGATGTCCTTGACTACTGCATTTGGCACATATGCAATTATGTGAGAGTATAGGATATAAACTCTGAAATCCTTTATGGCTTTTACTAGGGCATATGCTTTCTTCTCCATGATTTTGTACTTGAGTGGGGCATCCCTAAGGGCTCTACTGAAAAAGGAAATAGGTTTTTCACATCCTAAGTCATCCTTTTGCAGTAGGACAACAACAATTGTATTTTTAGAGGCAAAGGAGAAGATTATAAAGTCTCTATCAAAACTAGGGCTTGTAAGCACCGGTGTTTTTGTCAGGGCTATCTTGATTTCTTCAAAAGCTTGTTTGGCCTCAATTGTCCATTTGACCTTGGCATCTTTCTTGAGCATATTGTTCAACAATCTTATCAGCTTAGCCAAGTTGGGAATAAATCTTCTTAGGAAATTAATCTTCCCCAAGAAGGCTTGTAATTCCTTGATGTTTCTTGGATGGGGGACTTGCAGTATAGCCTGAATCCTATCAGGGTCAATTCTTATACCATCTTTTGAAATTATATGACCAAGGAGTTTGCCTTCTTCTAGGCCAAATAGTGATTTCTTTGGGTTTAAATAAATGCCATACTCTCTGCAAATTAAGAACACTTGTCTGAGGTGTTTTAAATGCTCTTGGTCTGATTTTGAGAAGGTTGTTAGATCATCAAGGTATATTACTAAGAAATCATGGATTTCTTTGGCAAAGGCTATATCCATTGCTCTTTGAAATGTGGTTCCAGCATTCTTGAGTCCAAAAGGGATTTTGACATATTTGAAAGTTCCCCAAGGTGTGGTAAAAGCTGTTTTATCCTCGTCATCTGGGTGGACTAAGATTTGATTGAATCCTGAGAAACCATCTAGTAATGAGATCCTTGAAGCTCCCACTACCCTTTGTAAGATGTGATCCGTTTTTGGCAAGGGGTAGTGGTCTTTGAGAGAGACTTTGTTTAAATTTCTTAGATCCACAGAAAGTCTTATCTCCCTAGTTTCCTTTCTTGTAGGTACAAGATTGGAAATCCATTCAGAAAACCTTATGCGAGCAATGATCCCAGCTTCATACATTCGTTTTACTTCTTTTTCTATTAGGGGAAGAAGTACTGGATTAACTCTTCTTAGTTTCTGTTTAAAGGGTTTTTGGTTTTCTTTCAGGGGTATTGTGTGCTGGATAACTATAGTATCATAGGATTTAAGGTCCTCATAGCTCCAGGCAAACACACTCCTGAAACTCTTTGGAACAGTTTTGATTTTATTCTGATTTCTTATTCAGGAGGTAAGGTTCTAGAAGCTTGATCATTTTTGGGATTTTCAATGGTCCAATTGTTACCTCTTCTATTCTGCATTGATGGGTTGCCATATTTGGTTCTTAGAGAGATCATGAATCAAAATATCTTCTAAAGGAGCAAGACCTGTAGCCAAGAAATTGTCTTTTTTAACTGAATTACTTTTGTTTCTCCTCATTAACTTCATCAAGATTTGTTATCTTTAGTTTCTTTAAATTGGCAGGGTCAAAGGTTGTAGGATGTAATATCCTATCTGTTGTTTCAGCTGATATACTTGTGTTTAGTTCATCCTTTTGGTTTTGATCATCCCTAATGCTTGTGTCAATGTTTAAGTTTGAGAATTCCTCCTTCATGGTTAAAAAATTCTTTATCTGAGTATCATTCTCAAATACTTGCCAATTACTTACATTGTCTGGGACAGAGGGCCTGTATTTGATCTCAGTAGTGAATTGGTGGTTAGGCCCAAAAGGAAGTTTACAGGTGCTTGCAAAGGTTGCCAGACTGTGAGCATGCAAGTTGTGGTTCCTAGGTATTTTGGTAAGTTGATATTCTAGGAAGTTGTTGAGCAAGTGTGTTACTCTTAACCTATAAGACCTTAACCTGGGATCATTTGTGACAAAATTTCCCTTTATCTGTTGGATAATTAGGTCTGAATCCCCCAATATGGAGACTTTGGTCACTCCTAGACTCTTAATCAGTTTGAGACCTAGTAGGAGGGCTTCATATTCTGCCATGTTATTTGTGCATCTGAAGTTAAGCCTATAGGCATGACCTAGAGCATGGTCATTTTGAGTATTATGTATCCATACCCCTGCTCCTGCTCCAAGCTTATATACTGACCCATCAAATTCTAAATACCACCAGGTTTCTTGGTCAGTATTGGTCTCAATTGATTTACAGACCTGTTCAGTCTCAATTGATTTGCAGATTTGTTCAGTGGGCCAGTCTAGTTTTGGTAATTCTTGTGACTTGTCAGCAGACTCTGTTGTTTTAATGAGATCAGTGATCTGTTGTTCAGCAATAATGGATAGTTCATTGACATGCCTGGTTTCCTTTGTCTCCAGGAGCTTGAGCTCAGTTTTGGGGCACATATCAGTATTATATAGTATGAAGGAGTCCATATCTGAATGGATGGAGTAGATTGGGAAGTTTTGGGGCTTGTCCTAGCTGCTGACCACATATTTCATAAGTGTCTCTCTGTACAGTCTCTTTGGCTGGCCAAAGACTGAAATTGTGGCATATGACATGTCTAGCTAAAAAGATCCTTGGAGTTTGGCACCCCAAGATCTTGATAGGAGCATACCATATTTAGGTGGAATGTCAGCCACTACTACATCCATTAGAATTGTTTTGGCTAGATATTGGATTAGGGATACACAGAGGTATTTGATCAGGCCTAAACATCTTACCTGGCTGGAATCAAATGAAAATAAATCTTTATAGGGTCTGGTGATGTCTAATCCAAGTTTTTCCATTACTGATTTGGGCATTAGGTTGTGAGAGGCCCCTGAGTCAAACATGGCATTGTGTAATACTTTGTCATGAATGTTTAGGCTTACATAGAATGGAGGAGTTCCTCCATCCGCTGATTTGCCATTGACTTCTGAGCCAAAAATCAGTTATGGTTGGTCATCCAGAATGTTAACTGCATCCCTATTTTCTGGTACTTGCAATGGGCTATTAATTTGTTGTCTGAAGACCTCATGTTTGGCTACTTCAGACAAAGGAATTGTGATTTTTAGTTTGCCAATTTCTATTTCAAGATTGAAAGGTTTTTCCATCTAAATTTTTACATTATGAGCAACAAATTTATCTTTTTCTGCTATGTTTTGGGTGAGCATGTCCTGATGAGGCATACTGTTTTGGGATATGTTTGGGTTGGCTCTGTTTTCTAGAGGTTTGCCCAAAAAATTTGTTGGAAGAAGTGGTGTGGGTGTAGGTTATACTGGGGGCTGTATATCAAATACATCTTCCACTGTAACCTCTTTGTGGGGTTTTTTATCTGAGGACTCTGTTAAGACAACTTTATCACTAGTTTTCTTGGGCAGTTTGGTGTTTGTTTGTTTGGTATTCTCAGGTATATCTATGGTTCTACTCTTTAACTTGTATTGTTTGTGTACTTCATAGACTGTTGTGTCATACCCTTCTCTGAAATCAAATGACTCACCAGATTTTGCTTGGAACTGTTTGTAGTCTTGGGCCTGTTCATCATCTTGTGTTAAGAATACCTGTTCTTCACTATCCAGACCCATTAAATTGATGTGGGGATCTTCTATTTGTTCACTAGTGGTTGAGGCCTCTGCATAATTTTCTTGAAATGGAGGTCTGATGTTCTGATTACGACTAGTTCTCCCAGCATTTGGGTTTTGGTTTTTTCTAAAATTGGGATTCCTAGTTGTGTTGCTTGTTTGTCCTTCCCAAGAGGACTTTCTCTCCATGGTCTCAACTCTATCTCCCAACCTTTCCATACCCTTCATTATTGCATCTAGTTTTTGGTCAAAGGTTGAGGGTTCCTCTGTGAATGTTATTCTTCTCTCATTTTTTGCTCTGGTTCTCTTGGCAATCAGGTTTGCCTCTACACTTACAGCTATATTCTGCATGTCTGCAAGACTTGGAGGTTCTCTTTCTCTTAATTGATATGCCATGTCTAGGTCAAATCCATCAAGAAATTTGATCAAGGCCAGATCAGGAGGAGGTCTCAAGTTTTGAGGGATAGCGTTATATACATTGTTGAACCTAGCACAGTAATCTTGAACTGTCTCTTGTGGGCCCCTTTTCAAATTATCATACTCTGTCAGTATGTGTAGGGGGTCTTTCTTTTTTTCCCATCTGTTTAAAAAACTTAGGTATAAGGCATCAGGATTGACTATAGAGTTTGAAGCCAGAGACCTGAACCAATTCCTTACATCCCCTGTCAAACTTTGCACAAAAAGTTTCATTCTTACATCTTCATCATCTATCTCATACTTCTCAAAATAGTCCTGCATCCTCTTAGTGTGTTGCTGGGCAGTATAAGTGCCAGTTCCATCGAAGTAAGTGATTTTGCCTTGATAGTCTTGGGACATTGCCCCTGGATTTGCAGACAGGACCAAAGGAGCATATCTAGCCATATTTGCAGGGATAAAAGGGGCAGCAAGAAGGAGTGGAACAACTGGAACAACAGGGATAACAGGAGTAAGGTGTGCTGGGGATGGAGGAGTGGGGAAACTACCTTGGGAAGTGGATGATGAACTAGGATAAGTAGGGATAGTGTGAGGGTGAATTGATGCTTTGACAAGAGTAGGAATATAGTTCTGCTGATTTGGTTCTGTATCTGAATCTGAGAGCTCCTCTAGCTGCTCTTGCTTCTTTAAGATTTTGGGGATTAAATTGGGGTTTTCAAAGATAGTTGGGGGATTAGGGTCAGGATTGGACCTAGTGTAATGAGACTTCTTCTTTGAAGCCAGCTTCTGAGTTTTCTTTACCTGGTATCTTATGATAGGATTTAAACAGGAAGCTTATTTCCTTTTACTTGGTAATTTGACATAGTCCCCAGTGGAGTTGCCATTGATGTTATCACTCAGGTTGTTCCCTGCTTCCTAAAGGGAATACGACCAAGGTACCCACTGACCAATCTTTTAGCTACAGGTTCTAGCCTACCTGCAACCAGAGAGAGCTCTCTCTTTATAATTTAGCTTTGTTGATGAATTTTTTTAGGCTAGTTATGGCGTACTGTTTTGTTTGAATTTGGTGGGTTGGTGAATTCAGATAGAACTGAGATACAAATCATAGGACAGTTTGTTCCATTGGGCAATGGAGTTGAGGTATTTGTGCTGCTGAAAGTATATTTATGAAGGCAGAGTGTTGCTGCAGAGCAAGATAGGCATATGTGAAACAATTAACCAGATTTTTTTGATGAAATTATGGAATTAGTGGGTGAAAGGCAATTAAGAATCTTTCACTATGCTAAATAAAGAAACATGAAAGCATTGCTTAAGAGCAGTTAAGAATTCTTAAACAATATTCACCATGACAGAATTAGTTCAGACATGAGCAATTAAGAATTCACATCTATGGCTAATCCAGAAGAAAACATATTTAGAAATAGAGATTGAGCATAGGGTGTTTAAAACAAATCTTATGCTATTCTTTTTCTCTACTTACTAAGATTATGGAAACATAAGAATTATGGAATACACAGAAAACACATACACAGTTTAGAGAAACTTATTGCTTCAGCAAATGACACAGGAATTCTGCAACTAAACAGAGCCATTCATTTCCATCTTCATACAGCTTAAGAACAAGAAATCTCCATCAACAATTTGTATTATCAAAATTGTCTCCATAATACAATAGAGCTCTTCAGAAAGAATTACACTACAACCGACCCTCAATGCATTATCTGAGGGGATATATATACAAAAATAGGGTACAAAATATCTCAGTAGAGAGTTATTGTGAAATAAATTGCACCACCAACTCTCTTACAAAAATTAAATGAAAACATAAATATAGTATTTAATGCTGAGATGGCTGCCATCTTTCTGTCAGATAGCTTTTGACTTTATGGCTCTGGAAAGTGGGTTGTAGCTGTGCCTTTAACTCTGCGTTAATTGAGCCTGTTGTCTGGATGCATCGGTGAGTCACTTGTACGGATGATTCCTGTACCTGTGTGCTGATCTGTCTGCTGACCTGCCTACTGACCTGTACCGTGACTCGAAAACTTTGATTTTTCTCAAAAAGCAAAAAACATAGTGGTATTATCTAGGCAAAATCTCCAGCATTGCTTGCCACCAATCAGCTGGAGGTAGATGATGCCTCCTCATTTTCACTAATGTCTCATCTACCTCTGTATGTCTGTAGAAGTTTGGAGGCACCTCAAACAGATGATTTATTTCATGTTCAATAAAGAACAGATTTTGTAACGTGTCATATAAAGACTGCCCAGAGGGAGGCCCTGCTTCTTCTGTGGAGCTGGTAGATGCTGTTACCTGATTTTCAACATAATTGTTGATCCTTGTCATATACTGATTATATGACAGCAGTTGTCTTGTGCCAGTCACTAGGCTTGGCAGTCCTTTATCCTGTAATATGGCCATCTTTGCCCTGAATTCATCAATATTTGCTTTCATTTCCTGACATTTTCTCTCTAGAGTTTGCATAAAATTCCTCAAGGTCAGTACCTTTTTAGCTTTCAGGATTGTCTCTGTTCTGCTGCTTATCTCTAGAGCTGCCAGTTCCTCTCTAGTGCGGTTATTGAGGAAATGTATCATTTTGGTGGCCTGCTCAGGCATTATTCCCAGTGTTGTCCTGGCTCTTTGTATTTCCACATGAGCCACACCTATCAGCTCAATCTCCTCATAAATTGCCTGAATGGACCTCCATTGGTCCTGTATATATTGGCCAATTTTGGCCCAAATAATTTTCTTTATTTCTGCTAGGGTTTTACCTAGCAACAATTCATTCTCCAGAGTTTTCACTTTCGCCTCTAAGGCCTTTATTTATATTTTCTTCTCTGCTATTGTCATCTTTGATTTATCATAACTGGTCTCCAGCTTGGCCAGTCTATCCTTGGCATCATTTATTACAGTCACCTGAGTCTCAAGCTCTTTGACAGCTTTCATCAACTCCTCTATGCTCATGCTGGATTCTGCTGCTGCTGTTGCTTCTGCTGTTGCTCCTGTTGCTGATGTAGCTGTGGTAGGTGTTGGAATAGCAGGAGGGGTTGCTGCTGCTTGTGTGGGAGGGGCAGGTCCAAGATTTGTTGATGTTTGAGGGGGCTGGGAGGCTGACTCCCCTTGCTTGTCCTGCAGTGCTTTCTCTAATTCTATTTCCATTTGTAATATTATTTGGTTCATTACCAGAAGCAGCTCCATAGCATCATCTACTTGCTTTTCTTGTGCAAGTTCTGTAGTTTGAGGGTGAATGGTAGGAGGCAATTTTGCCTGCCTTCTTAGTGCAGCAATGTCATCCTCTTTCTTCTTCATAAGGGCTCTAACACCCTTTGGATCCTTTGGGTCATGTCCCAAATCAATTATTATGTCCTCCAGAGTCTTTATTCTATTGTCCTTTGCAGAGGAAGACAAACTTTCAAAATCAAGCTGTCTGTTTTTGTTCTTCAGGGATTCCTTTAGCTGATGGGCCAGCATTGCCCTATCTGCAAGTGTTGCATACACCATTTCCCCAGTATGTTTGTGCAGCTCAATCTGATCCATGGGGTGTATGGCTTTTGAAAAGACCTCCAAGTTTGTTCTGTAGTAATTTGCAGGGGTCTTGGGATGTGGGACTTTAGGCTTCAAATGGGTGAAGATCATTTTTTCTTCCTTCAGATCATAGGCAGCCATCAATCTTTGTTTTTTGGCTGGAGTTGTCTTCAAGAATTGCTCATAGAGCTGCACTCTCACCAATTCATTCTGTGCCTTGATCTCTATGAAGCCTTATTTGACTACAGCTGGTTTCTTACCCTATTGTCTTGAGGACGATACCTCTGGGGTATGCTACTGGGCCTGTTCTAGCTGAAATGAGCTAGTAGCAGTCTGCTGGCTCGTTTGCCGTTCTCTGCTGTGGCTTTCTGCCCTTTCCTCAATGATGTCTCCTTCTTCTGTTTCAGGGTCTATCCTTGGCCTCTTGGCCTCTCGTTGCTGTGATGACCCTGTTGGAGGTGTGACCTCCTCTCTATGTCTCTTTTTCCCTCTCTCATCATTGAGAGGAGTCTGCAAAACTGGGATTTGGGTTTGTTCAGTTTTCTCTGGAGGGGCTTGCCCTAACTGCTGATCCTTTGATGTGTTGGGCTGCCCTGTCTCTACCTGTTGTTGTTCATCCATCTTCTCTTTTCCCTTTGTTGTAGTTGTTGTTGCTGGAGCTTACTGGGTGTCCTGTACAGCTGGAGAAGTAGAAGTACCTTCTCCTACTTGGACTGGTTGTTTGAAGAAGACCTATTGACAAGATTCCAAGTCAAGAGTTTTTTCCAGATCTTTCACAGTCTGTTCCATTTTTTCTTCCCGAGTAAATTCCTCTACTATTGATTCAGGTACCCATTCATCTTGGTTGGAAAAGTGTTGTATTTGTGGGTATAGGCAATGCTTATAGGCTAGCAGCCTATACTTGACCCTCCTAGCACTGATGAAACCTTCAAGGTCATAAGGGACCCACCAGAAGCTTCGTTTGAGTTTGAGATGTTGCCCTAGTATTTAATCAGCCTCTTGCCAACCATCTTTCTTGTTCATGACAAATGGGCCTAGGTGGTCTTTGAACTTTAGGTTGGCTTTATTCTTGGCACTGTGGAAGTGTGTCAGATCAGAGTTTATGAGTTGTCTATAGTATTCCAAGGCAAACAACCTCATAGGCACATATTTTGGGAGCCTGTAGGGATAGAGCTCACAACCATATATTCTGATGACTGTGTGATTTTGGTACAAGTACCAATCACCTATTATGTAACTCCTGGATAGCTGCAAGATTTTCTACATATCCTTGGACAATCTGATAGGAGGGGTCCTCTTTAAGAGGCATGTGACTGGATACACAAACTGGTCAATAAATTTACAGTATGAGTAGGGAGAATTCTGGACTTGGTGGAAGACAAAAGACCAGAAGATGACAGACCTCCTTTCTCCCTGTGAGTGTAGCTTCTTGATTGGGCACTGGAAGCAATCTGTCTGGTAATACATGAACAGGTGATAGATGTATGATGAATACTTAAATATTGCCTCCCTCTTCAACCTTGACAATTGGTCATGTATCTTGTTGGCAATGTACTTGGCAAAATTGTACTTCATAACAGGAGGCTTCTCAAGGCTATATGCAGACAACATGACCAGCACAGTTTCATCAACATGCTCATTTGTGGTGAACCCCAGCACAGAGATTAGCATATCCACCAGCAGCTTGCCTACGTCATTGAAATCTACATAAGAAAAAGGAGGTGGCCCGGAAGGTTGGCAGTCTGCCTTCATGGATTTCCTGGCTATTGCAGATATGTCTGTGCTAGAGAGCTTGGAGCACTCATCTAGAAAGTAGTTAATGGAGAAGGGGTATAGCAGCTATGTTTGCTTGTAGTTCAGCATTTGGTTGATGGAGTCTGGTGTTATATAAAAGAGGATGCTCCCAGATGGAGACTTCACAGCTCTGAGCTTCTGGTCATAGTTTTCTGCACAGAGGTGAATGAGTTCAGGAAAAATGTTTAGAGAAGGCAGGAAGTAGGTGGGCAGATTGGATTCCCAAATGCCATTCAGGTCACTGTTGTTCAGGTGACTATTTCTTAGCTGGCAGAAAGTTTGTAAATGATTCCTCTCTGCCACAAAGTCTGTAATGAGGAAATCATTGTCCACCAGTGGCATGGCTTCCAGTTCTTTGCTAGGTGGATTCACAGGAGCTACATCCAGAGCAGCTGGAGTGGCCATTGTCTGGTTTTAACTGGATGTCTTACTGGATTTTCAAGTTTGGTACAGAAGCTGAGGAATGCTGGCCAACTTCTGTTTGGCAGTGAGCAACTTGACAGTGTAAGGAGGCTCTTGCAGGTTCAATGAACTGTGGGGCACTCTGTTTTGAAGAACCAGAGTGTGTTTGAGCTAATTAGCTGGTTACTTGCAGGGAATTTCTATTAGCAGGGGTGAGGGAACTACTAAATTAGTTTTCTAGCTAGTAGCTCAGCTCCTTCAATTTCTTTTGTGGTGAATTTTACAGAGGGGCACATGTTTCTTCAAGATTTTTTGTCGTGCAGGGGTTTCACTGGTTTCTTAAGTAAATTATAGTGGTAAATTTATCAATGGGGAGTTTTTAACAGAGTTCTTATGCAGGAAATTAGGATAGCAAAGGAGAACAGTGGGTAGAGAGGATGCCTGTGGCAAATACCTAGTTTTTGTGGTGTAGGAGGCGTTTGAACCGGACAAATTGCAGGTGCTCGAGTTGACAATGGAGGCGACAACAACTTTGGCGGGTTAATTTGGCGTTTTGACCATTGTACGTCTATTTCTCATGCAGAGGAGCTCCGGAAACTATGAACAACAATGACCAATAACGGCTAATTCTCGTCTTTTTATGCATTTTTGGCATATTGGCGCCTTTTTGGTGATGATTTCATGGTGACGTCATCATGGGCCCGGGTACGGATGGGTGACATGGCAGCTGACGTGGGTGCCCAGGTGGTAGTGACATAGTGGCAGGGTGGACAGGCTGACGTGTGACATGGATGTGACGTGGAGGCATGGTGGCGGCAAGGAGGGGTGATGTCACGCTCACGGGGGTGTGACGTCAGCGCGGGGAGGAGGCAGTAAGTGGTTTCCCCGGAAGGCCTGAGGGCGGTAAGTGGTATCGAGGGGGGGCAGCGAACACAGCGGGAGCCCGATGCGTGGCGGGGTTACGGCGACAATACCGCCAATCCCCTGGATGCCAAAGGTCAGGCGACTTGTCCATGAAATTGGCCGCCCACCGTTGGATGGGTGGGGCGGATGATCGGACGATGGGCGGCGATTTCGATACAACGACGCATTAAGGTGGGGGGGGACCCGCCCATTATTTTAATGGGTTTAAATAAATTGCGCGCGGGGGGGTATAAAACATTAGGATATGGGTTTTATGGGTTAGGCGCACATATTATAAAATGTTTTTGATATAAAAGCTTTAGAATAAGGTGGGTTTAGGGCGGAAAAAAGGGGTGAATGGGTTTAATGAGGGCAGGGTTTCATATTTTTTGGGATTTAACCATAGTTTCATGAAAGAAGCCATAGTTTAGGGACAAAGGGGTTAATACCAACCCCAGATAGGTTAATATTTCCCCAAGGAAGGGTTATATAGCTATAATGCTAGGGGGAGGGTATTTATAGATATTTTTTGGGAAATTTTCCATAGATTCTAATAGAATTAGGGAAGGGGGGAAGTTATGGAGCTAAATAGTACATTAGTGGTTAATATCGCTTTGTGAGGTGAGTGAAGGGGTAAATACCGAGTTCTAAGGGATACAACTTAGAATTTAAAAAATAAATGAAATGACAAGAAAGCCTTTTTACACAAAAAATGTGGCTTCTTTTCTTGATTAAACTTCATGGTTTGACCCAGTAGTTTGTCATGAAGTGAAGTGGAACTGGACACTTGAGCAGACCTCAAGGCCCTTGGGGGTGTTAGTAAATGATGTTTGGGGGAAAAATGGGGAAATTAGCCATGCTTCCAATGCTTGTCCTCCACTCTCCGCTTCTGATGCCAATACCCTGAGTGGCATGAGTTTTTTCACTTAGTAAGCCAATTGGTGATGGCCCTCCATTTCTGCAACCTTGCACTACTTACCCATCCTAGTAATCCTAACATTTTTTCTTCATTTAAAGTGGGTGCACTTGAATTAGCAGACCTTGATTGTCCTCTTTTTCTTTTGACTGCCCTCCTATCTAAAACCTACCCTTATTTCTTCCAAGGCCCCAGGTTAAGCAGTTGGGCACCTTTATTTCTCTACCTAGCTAGTCATCTACCAAGCTTGAGCTGTTTGGTCAGGGAACATTCTCTATCTTACAGCAAGCAATTTAACCATGGCATGGTCCAGTTTAGATTATTGGGCCATCCATCAAGTATGATTAGCAGCAGTATTTGCAAAGCATGATACTGCCCAAAAGCTAGTAGTGGCATTTTGACTGGCACTTTCCTCGTTCTTTAGTTTGGGGTTCATTTTCACTTTTCTCTTGACCACTTGATTTTTGTGCCTTGATATTCTTTTTAAGGCATTACCCTCTTTCATTTTTAATTTTATAGCATGTACACAAAATATGGAACCTTTGCAGCCTGCAATGATGAACATATTTAGCCCTTCCACTGTCAATCATGAAAGATGAAATCTATTGGTATAGGAACCTAACAACATCCATGATGGGTGGGTTGGCTTCATTTTAGGGTTGTCCTTTTGGAAGTGGTCATATAAGAGATTCCAACCCAACGATATCATCCATGTCTTTTTCTTCTATAGGACAAAGCAACAATCCTTTTCAAGGTTGGAATAACCCTACGGTTAGTGGCACGGGAACTGGGAATCCGTTTTTCGGCCAACAAGGCAATAGGTCGTACTCCATAGTTAGTTTGTTTCAAAGTATCCCTCCCTTAGCTTCTGCTTGGAATCCTTATCAGGGGTTATCGACTCCTTATAATCCTTTATGAGGGAGCTTCGCTGGTTATGGAGGTTTTTCGGCCAGAGATGGTCAAACTCTGAGTTTTGTTGGATCACAAGGTCTACCGTCTGGTTCAATTGGTTCAGTTGGTTACTTTGGGTAGCTTAGTGCCTTCCAAAATCCAAGCCAATCTTTTTAGAACTTTGGAAGCTCCACCTAGTTTGGGTGGAATCCCCAAGGTCCTCCTAGGCTCCCTTTTCTAGCAATGTTGAACTTGCCAAATCTCAAGAAATTAACAAACGATCCAATCAAATACAATCTGGCCTGGCCTTCTGTCCCAACCAAACTCCCTTCGGACAGTCCAAAGTTTGAGGGAAAGGGCGGTGAAGACCCGGGTGACGATGTAACCACATTCCATTTGTGGTGCTCATCAAACTCCCATATTGATGACTCGGTTAGGTTGGGACTTTTTCAATGCACCTTGACTAGCAATGCGGCCAAGTGGTATATAGAGTTGCCAAGGGGTAGCTTTATATCTTTTGCCGACTTAGCTAATACTTTCCTAAATCATTTCTAGTTGCTCGTTCGTTATGATGCCGGAACTGAACTTCTGGCCAATTTTGGTCAGGATATGACAACTCACATTTATGATCACATTTAGGAATGGAGACGGAGAAAGAGGCTCATTAAATCCGAAATCCCTCCAAAATACCATCTCAAATGGTTTTTGAAATCTTTACAACCTAAAATATCTAAGGGCGTCTCCTTGTCCAGAGTCTATTCTAAGAAGCAAGCCATTTTTAGGGCCCAACAATTAGAATTCATTTATTATTAGTCTCGGATTCTACAAAAAATCTTACCTCACACTCCCGGGACTAAGGTTGATATAGCCAAGTCGAAGCCAAGTCCCCATGCAGACGGTATCAGTGGATCGGTAGACACAAATGCAATGAACCTATTGAGCCAATTGCAGCAGTTATCCTTGCAAATTGATCCTAACAACTAGGTCACATCGTCTATCCCTTCGTCTTCCCAACCCTCTTCGGTTAATGCCGTCTAATCTGCCAATCCCAAAGGAAATCAAAATTCCAATGGGAAAAATAAAGGACAAGGTAAGAAAAAGAGTCAAGATGGGAAGGCTGATGCAAATAAATCCACCAATAATGCTAGTGGTGGTGAAAATGAGTCTAGAAAGAAAGTCAATTTTTCGTGCAAGTTATGCAGTGGAGACCATTCAACTCATCTCTGCCCAAAGATTCAAGATGCTCAGTGCTTGTTAGGGCAGCAAGGGACTTCTAGTTCTCAAGCTGTGTTAACCAACCCTTCTCCCCAAGGGTAGTAACTGCCCTCTGGTGCAAGTTCAAATCCTGTTACCTCTACAACGGGCAACCAGGAAGGGCAAAAATCATCAAATGTTTTAGTGATGGGTTCTAATGTCCATGTGGCCACTTCGTCACGTGATTACGGTGAAGCTGAAACATCCAAGGAAAAAGTTGTTCCCAGAAATACCGACCTTCATATTGAGTGACCCCCTGTCGAGACTATACCATGGATACCGAAGGGTTCTGCTAAACACACGACTATAAATCCAAATGCTAGGGCTACCTAGAATTACTCCATTGTTGAGGATTTGGCTCAGAGCCCATGCACTATGTCTACTTTAGAAGTTCTCCAGTCGTGTCCAGCTCAATGAATTGCTTTGCTTCGGGTGATAGGGGCAGTTGATCCAAATAACTCTTTAGTGCTCACTTTCGACATGCTTAATGTCAAAAAGTGACTCCCTCATCACATGGCTTTTCAAATAAAGTCTACATACCAGAAAATTAACATTTTTCATAACGTTATTGATGAAGGAGCTTCCATGTGCATCATGTCAATGTCATGCTGGATGGCCATTGGATTACCTTTGGTTGTTCCTTCACCTACCCTCCTGACTGCATTTTATGGACATTCTCATAGGCTGCATGTGATTATCCCGGCTATTCCCATATGTTTTGGGGGGAAGGTCGTCAATATCGAAGTAGAAGTCATTGACGCCAACCTAGATTACAATCTCCTCTTAGGAAGGAATTGGGTATACAAAATAGATGTCATTGTTTTGACTTTGTTTCGTGTCATTTTCTTTCCTCATGAGGGGAAAATTGTTAAGGTTGATCAGTTGGATTACTCTCCAGCCAATCCTAGGGCAACTTCGCATTCTATTGTTCCTTTAGTGGATAACCCTCATCCACATGTTGAGAATCTAGGGGTTGGGTTGTATTCTTCATTAATTGGTACCTTTGGTTTTCCTTCTCCTATCACTAGAATCAATGTCATTTAATCATCTAAGGAGTCTTCACGAGAAGATTTCTTCCGAAGTCATTATTTTATAGACCCTTAGACCTTGCCTTCACCTACAATCACATTAGTTGAAGGACAAGTCAGTGAAATGGCATTCCCTATGTTTGCAGCAAAGCTTAGATATCAATATATCATTAAATCTACAGATAACCATTCTACTCCTTTCTCTGAGGAGGAGTTAGATGGTGATGTGGCCCTGAACTAGACCATTGATTCTACCTCCACTATGAATTGCTTAGATATGGTTTTAACATCTAAAGAAGCAATCCTAGAAGTCATGATGGGTGTAGATCGACCTTGGGAAGACTTACACCATTGTTCATATTTTCTTCCTTTGTTGTAGGAAGTAGAATCTAGATTCTCCAAGCTATTTACTAGTGATGTTTCTAAGATATCAAATCCTTTGGCTCCAACACACTTTCATGCCGAAGGTAATATGTCGATGATTTCAAAAACAATATCTATAAACATCTCTAGGAACCCTAGCACGATTGAAAATCTCTTCATCAGAGCCAAATGTTCCCCTGAAGAAATTCAAATTTGCACTTACCTTTTTAAGGAATTTTGAGATGTATTCGCTTGGTCTTATGAAGAAATGCGTGGCATTGATCCATCCATAGTTCAACATGAGATCAAGACTTATGACAATTCCAAACCGGTTTGTCCAAGGCTTCAACTGGTTAATCCTAGGAAAGCAGCGGCCATTAAAGCTAAAGTAGAGAAGCTGCACAAGTTGGGTTTCATATGGCCTATTCCTCTTACCGATTGGGTTTCTAATCCAGGCCCTATGGATAAAAAGCAAGGAACAATCCAAACATGCATTGACTTTAGGGACCTAAACAAGGCTTGTCCCAAAGCTAATTACCCCACACCATTCATTGATAAGATTATTGATGAGTGTGCGGGTAATGAGGTTTTCTCCTTCATGGATGGTTTTTCCGGTTATAATCAAATCTCTATCCATTCGGAAGATCAGCATAAGACAACTTTTATATGTCCCTGGGGTACCTTTACACACAGAAAGATGCTTTCTGGCCTTAAAAATGCTGGAGCTACCTTCCAGTGGGACATGTCATATGCTTTCCACAACATTAAACATATCATCGAAGCATACTTGCACAATCTAGCTATTTTTTCTCGAAATAGAACTGATCACCCTAGTCATCTTCGATTAGTTTTTGAGCGATGTCATTTTTACAAAATCCAGTTGAATCCCAATCGGTGCATTTTCGCGGTTACATCTGGTCAATTATTAGGGTTCATTGTGTCAAATGAAGGGATTAGGGTTGATGCCTTCAAGGTAGAGACAATAATTTAGTTGCCTACCCCGTCCTCAATTTGTCAACTTCAAAGTCTTCAAGGGAAGGCTAATTTCTTAAGACAGTTTATAGTGAATTATGCCGAGATCACGAAAGGGTTTACATGTTTTCTATGGAAAGGAGTTCCATTTGTATGGGATGACTTTGCGCAGTGGTCATTCGATGCCTTGAAAAGGCATTAGTCTCTGCCCCACTTTTGAGTCCATCGGATTATGGTAGGGACTTCCTTTTATATCTTATTGTAGCAGAACCAACCATAGGTATGGTTCTCGTTCAGGAAGATGATGCTCTCACAGACCATGTGATTTATTATTTGAGTTGAGGCTTGATAGGTCCTGAACTTCACTATTCTCATATTGAGAAGTTGGCCTTGGCAGCTGTCCATGATGTCCAGCAGCTCTGTCATTATATCTTTCTATGCAAAACTTTTGTCTTAGCAGTGGTCAATCCATTTAAATTTGTCATTAGTAGGCAAGTGAATGGGGTCAAACATAATCGATGGACAGTCATTTTACAAGAATTCGATCTCACATTCTTGTCTACCAAGTCTAATAAATCCATGGCTTTTGCCAAGTTAATTTTCGAGCTGCCTTGTGGAGAGGATACTATTTATGAGGAAATTTTTCCTAACAAACATTTATTACTCATCTCTTCACTCGACCATTTGTATGGAGATATCATTATCTATCTCCAGACTTGAAGTTTCCCTCTACTTTCTCTAATGATGAACGCCAAAAATTATGTCACCTAGCTAAAAATTATGTTATCATTGGTGATACATTATATTGTCGAGGGGTTAATTCAATCCTTCGGCACTATTTAACCCTATAGGAAGCAAAGTCAGTGCTCAATGACTGCCACAGTGGAGCTTGTGGTGGTCATCTTTCTTGGCTTGCTACACCTCAGCGTATCTTGCGTGTGGGTTATTTTTGGCGTTCGCTCTTTAAAGATTGTGTTCAAGCAGTCAAATGTTGTCACCCCTGTCAATTCTATACTCGGAAGATGCACACACATCCAGCTCCTCTTTTTCCCGTTGTCACTGTCTGTCCTTTTACTAAGTGGGGTATTGATTTTACAGCTTGTAATCTGCCTTCAGCAGTGAATCACAAGTACATTATCATGGCTGTAGACTACTTCACGAAGTGGGCTAATACCATGCCCACTTATAAAAACGATAGTGAAACAATAACATTGTTCCTTTTTAATCAGATTATCTCAAGGTTTGGTATCCCAAGAGAGATTGTCACTGACCATGGCAGTCATTTCTAGAATCAACTAATGTCTGAATTGGCTCTCAAATTGGGTTTCCAGTAGGAACGTTCGTCTCCTTATTAACCTCAGGCCAATGGGTAGGTCTTGGCAGTGAATAAAATCGTTAAGACGATCCTGAAAAGGATGATCGACAAAAATCGGTCCAATTGGCATCTTATGTTGTATCTAGATTTTTGGGCATACCAATCCTCTGTAAAGACTGCTACAGGTTTTACACATTTTCAGTTAGTTTATGGGATGGAATCTATATTTCCTATTGAATGTGAAATTACATCTCTTAAGTTAGCTATTGAGCTCCTTCCCAAGATCTATAGTCTCGAGTAGTGCCTCCTTCATTTGGAACATCTCGATGAGTAGCGTCGAGATGCCACCACAATCAATGAGGCTCATAAGAAAAGGGTTAAAACTCAGTACAATAAAGCTATCCATCCTCGAGTATTTTCTGAAGGTGACCTTTTCTTGGTCTATGACTAAGATAAGGACACCTTGGGGGCAGGCAAGTTCAAACATATGTGGTACGGTCCCTTTATAATTAAACGTTTTTTAGAAAAATGGGTGTATGAGTTAATCGATTTTGAAGGAAACAAGCTGGCGGAGCCCCACAACGGGCTCTATCTCAAGAAGTACTTTGCTTAAGTAGCAGCTAGGCAATGGCTTCTTTTTACATTTTGTATATTTGTACATACCTCATCGAGATTTTTTGATATTGACACTTTTTGGTCTATTGTGGCAGGTGTTGATGGATGACTTGGTCTATTTTGGATTCGCCCATGATGCTAGTCGGCACACTCGAGACTTTGCTTCCACAAATTCGGTAATCTACTATCCAACTGGTCAATTGATGGTGTCAAGGGGAGTATGCATTGGTCCCGCTTCAAATAATATGGCTGAGTATACTGCCATCATTAATATACTATCCGAAGCAATTCCTTATGAAATCAATTCATTGGTAGTCTATCTTGATTCACAATTAATAGTGTCACAATTGAATAACATTTATTAGGTAAGGGATCCATGTTTATATCGCCAGTATATAACGGTGAGGTTGTTGCCAAGATCATTTACATATATTAATTATTTTCACATTCCAAGATCTCATAATTGGTTAGTTGATTCTATCACTAATCAAGCATTAGATTGGCACATCAATCATTCATCACAATAAAATCAAGCATCAAAAAGTCGAACTGCATATATATATATATAGATATCATAAAAAATCTTGAGTGTACATAAGTGTGTCCAAAATAATATACAAATTTGGGACACAAATGCCCATAATCATTTCCAGTACAACTAATGCCCCAGCTCAGGATGAGCGGCTAAGTAGGCAACTACCGCATTGGCCACACACCTAAGAGTGCGAACCCAGTCTCGTGGCATGCCAACCACATGACACTAAATATCTATAGGGAGATCCTCTATGGCCTCCATAGGTACTCAATGAGTTGTTCTCACCAAGTGTCATTGAACTGTCTATAAAAGTTGCTCTATATCTGCAACGGCCTCTTCGGCCCCTGAGCTGCGACATCCATGCTGTGGGAACCCATCTCGTCACACCAGGCCAATATCTAGAACATGATCATCATATTAGTCATTTGAATCCTATCAAAAATATTTTTCAAAATTCATTATTATATTTGAAAAATCACAAAAAAAACATAAAATCAAAAACACTTACCTTTGTCGCCCCATGCTGCGGTCGGTGGTAATACTAGATCGGGATCTCCTCAAAAGTCCAACCCAGCATAAGGGTAGTCATCTATGGTGATGATCTGTTGCTCCCACCAGGAGAAGAAGTCATCATCGAATGCAGTCTGTGGGACGTCCCCACCTCCTAGAAATTTCATCAAGTCAGCCCACCTGCCCATTCGTGGATCTTGTGGGGTGCTGATCGAAACCAGTACTCTAGGACGAAGTGTAGGGACCATCTCAAAGAAAAAAGAGCACAAGATAGTTCCATATCTGAAGTTTTTGGTCTGTCCCTTCTTGATAGAAGTAAGTTGGATTCTCAAGTTTGTAAGAAGAGGAGTGCACTAATCAAAGATAGTGGTGAGGCAGTCTACCACCAAGCTCATGGCTAGCCATGATGCCTGGTGCAAAGAAGTTGATCTATTCACTCTAGCAATGATGAACAGGATTATCCTCAACGATAAACTCTCCACATGCTTGATTGGAATTTGACTTCCAATCTTTTCTAGATGTCTCGAGCAATATATATGTACGTAGTCCTCAATCGAGAGAGTACCTCATGACCTACCCGTGGAATGTACTACCTCTCCCCTTTGGGAAAGGCCTATAATGAAATAAATGTCTTCAACCTCTATCTTGAGTGGCATCTGGTCAATCATAAACGAGTCATCTTCGATGCTCTAGTAGTGAATGAGCATTTCGAGCAGGTGAGTGTTTGCTTTCATAGTTGGCATTTTAAAGAACTTTAGCAAACCAAATCCCCGTAAGGCATGCAAAGCATTAGGACCGTTCATAACCTCATCATCCACTAAGGTATTCTCTCTTTCTCTCCAAGTGACTAGCATCCTAAAGAAAAAATGAATTTAGACCATTAGTTTTTTTTGTTTGAAGTTTTCGCGGCATATACGCGGGTCCATTTTACACATAGTCTCATGTAGGGCCTGCGTATATGCAGGTTTCATATATCCAACCTGCGTATGGATTGCGACTAAATTTTTGACAAAAATTAAATGGTAAAACTTAAATTAAAAATTCTAAAACTAGTCACAATTGAATGCAATACAAGTTTAAGGGTTACTTGGTGATTTTGGAAGGATCTGAATGGTTGAATTTGGCGTATGGAAAATTTTTCTACTTTTCTCCACTTCTCTGCTCTCAAAATCAAATGGTGAAAATGGTGAGTCCAAAAACTATTTTATAGGTTTTGAAAATGCAAAATTTTTTCAAAACTTGATTTTGTTTTGTCTCATGTAACTTTTAACTTGCGAGCTTGGAATGTCGAGAATGGTTTGATTTTTAGGAAATTTTGGATGCTTTTTCAACATTTTTGAGACGGTTCCATGACTGCTAACCCGTCATGGCAAGTATCATTTTTCACTAGCATATAGGTTAGGGAAGCCATTTTTCCGTTGCATTATGCATACTATCCTCCGTTTTTCAATACACTTGCCATAGGGTCGATGAAATTGTGTTATGGTTCGTAGACCACCTTTGCTCACTGATTTTTAAATCATGGCATGATTGTAGAGCCATCCTTTTCATGGGCATCGTAGTTAGCACCTCATTGAAATCTGTCGCCCATGCTGCTTCGATCTGAGTAGGCTTGGGAGTCCTCTGTAGTCCCGCCATGACTTATGTGATGAAGACTCATTCCCCTTTGCTTCTTTGCTTCGTTTTAACCTTATACCCTAGAGGCTCCTTTGTGTTGAGTTGTACTATTGCATCGCATTTTGACCATTTGCACCTTTTGGTCTTGAGCCGGCTTCACTTGGACTCATGTTTAAGCCAACTTTTAACCATGTCGACTGCAAAACCAAACTTGCATCCCTTTGACTTCTGCAACTTGACACACCTTGATCCATGGAAGGAACACACCTTTGAGTGTCTTCGACCAGTTTTCACCTCCCTGCATTGAGCATAGGATTGTTCCAATCCCAGGAACTAGATCATCTGTTTCACCGACACTCATTCTCTCCACTATACTATAGCATTATTTTATTCTTTTTCCAGCTTAAAGAAAAAGGCAAAAAAATTATATATTCCAAAAAGAGTGGGAACGGGACAATATTTTCACTTACTATTGGCAGCTAGATTCAGTTGTGTCAACCTTGAACAGAGCATTCAAAACAAAGTCTCCTCCACTTGAGCAGGATTTAGTTTGACTTAGGTATGCCTTAACCTTGTTATTGAGTCAGTTCTCCCTCGAGCTGGTTATCTCTTCCAGTCATATGGAGGGTTCATTCGTGCCTCCTACATGACAAACTTATACAGAGTCATCATATGCTTCGACATAGTCACATTCAGTCATGATTTTGTTCAAGGGAATTTATCCTAAGTCGGCCTCTGTGCGGTGTCTCTTGACTCATTTTTCAATCGGCCATCCCTAGTTGTCAGTGTCTTGTCTATCATCACATCAGTTATATTGGTCCTTTACTCGTCCTGGTTTGAGAAGGTCTCCACTGACTTCTTGAAAGCGGGTCTTGTCCTTATCGACAACGACATCTTGCTCTGACGACAGGCCTAGAGCTGCACCCTTGAACTATTTTCATTATTGATAGGTCACCTTGTGCTCAGAATCGATCATTATCATGGGTCATTGACTGAGTGGTTTCCCTTGTGTTCGACATTAGCCTACACTATCACACATTGGGATTCATGCAGTACCTTGGTTTCCATTTGACTCTATTGGTCGATACCTTTCCTCTGTGTCAACTTTCATTATTGGTTGGTTCAAAGGGTTTCTGTCATGTGCTAGCTACATCTTCTGTACACCGAAAACGTGCTTCAATCGGGTTACTACATCTTTTTTCATCTGATTCCCTCCACATTATTGGCCTATGGGTTACACTCATGCTAGATTGATGAAGGATGCCTTAATTCCTTCCTTCTAGCAGATCTTTCCCTATCGAATATGACTCATTGCTCTGGGGTAGAGATCTAGAGTCCATTTGGCAGTACCTTTGGGTTTGCAGTCATTAGTGGTAGATCCTTTGCTATAGATAGTGGGAAACCATCATTGTGCCTTAATCGATAGATTTTTACAGGTGTTCGACTTTAGCTCATCTATTCACATTTTTTAGATTGTATTGGGTACCTTGACACTCATTATCATTATCAGTGAGTAGTCTCGTGTTTGTTAACAGTATACATCAATGACCGGTAATCAAATGATTTCTCACATGGTCGACTTTAGATCATTTATTCCCATGGTGTAGAAATGTACCACGGCGGTCAGTGAAGACCTCATGTTGCATCAACATTCATTGGTTCACTTGATAGTTGCTCCTGTTGCTGCTAGTTCATACCACTCCACCTTATATGTTGCAGTCATTCATGGCGACATTCTGTATGCTTTCACCTGAGTTTGTAATGTAGTACCATCTTACTCCATCATGTTCATTTGGTACTTTTTGGGATCAGTATTTGATAGCAATGATCTAATTCATCCTTCAGCATCATTGACATTCTTATATGTAATATTCAGACATGTACTTGTTCGATCATGATCAGATGATCCATTACGTATTTTCCAGTGTTTATATTCGTATACTTAGTGGATCCGCTTGTACTTGATATGCGGACATGATTTAATTTCTCTGAGCATGGTTATGCCCGCCTCAGATAGTCTTTCTTTCTGATCTCCTTTTGTGGCTTGGCAGGCTGAACTCTGGTGAAGTCCTTCTCAGCTTTTGACAGATATCCTTTCCTTGCACTTTCTTAATACATTTGAGCCATCATGTACCCCTTCTAACCTCATATATTAGGGTGCATCTGTTATAGCTCCAAATCTCACTCTTGATGTTTGTGATGCTACACTCATGGCCTAGGGCAACCCCTCCTTCTAGACCTGGTCCAAGTATTTAAAAAATAGTGTTTCACTCCCGATACGCGACATTGCCCTGAGCTAAACACGTGTGTACGTGGGTCTGTGTATACCCAACCCACGTAAATCTCCCTAATTTCGAGCGGAGATCACGGGTTTTACATGTTGATTACCTATTAGTGCTCGTAGCCCAACTTTTCCTAATGAATTCCCAACTAAAAAACTACTTTGGGAGAAGTATAAAAGGCTTCAATGGGAAGGCCTAAGGAGGAGAGGAGAGACAGAAAGATCACTCTGCTGAGATTATCCCTGACTAGGTCTGAAGATCCTTGTGCTTCCAACACTTCCCCCATTACAGGAAACCCTTGTTTCCTTGTGTTATGATGTCTTTCTACTACTTGAGATATCTTGGAGTAAGTCATGGAAGGAGTTTGTTGAAGGCTTGAGTTTGGACGAATCTGGAGGATGGTTCCGCTTGGAGCCTGCGAAAGGAAAACTCAGGTGAAATCATTCCTTTCTGTACTTTAGTTATTTATAATAAGAGAAACACTTGTCTTGTTCCTAATACGAATATTCTTCATGTTTATGATATCAATGCTATGATTCACATATGGATGGTTGTTTTAATTGTATAACTAACTGCCTTTCAATATGCTATGTTTCTTTATGATGCTCGGTCAATATACTATTCCACTTTCTAGAATTGATTTTTTTGTAGGTTGAAGGACTAAAAGGAACTCCAAGAGGATTTGGACCATAGCTGGATGTTCCCAAATGAAGGACACCCAGGTGCACTCCTCTTTGCATATTTTGTTTATATTAACATCATGGTTGTCTGGAATGTGTGTTTTTCTTTATAGATAACCCCCGCTTTGCTAGGGTAGTGACCAAAGACCCTAGGGGAATTTATCCCTTAACAATATACACATAGGTCTGTAACTACACAGTCGTGTATGCTTGGTTTTGAATGCATATTTCAAATTATGATTCTAGTAAAGGGTTTTACATGATTTTTATTGCTTCTTTTTAGTCATTGATTGTCTGGTAGAGTCTTGCTTCTTGCATATTTTCAGTTTCCTATCATTGTTTGTGGAAAAACCTAGTCAACCTGGGGTTTTCTTTTTGGTGATGTGTTAGATTTTTTGTTTGGGTTCAAGGCTTATTAGTGAATTTCATGGTTTTTCTAAGATTTTGGAACAAGGAATTGGTCTCAATTCACTTATAACCCAACCTTTCCATTTATTTTCCTTGCTTTCTTGAAAGTTGACATATTTGGTTTTTTCTTGGTTTTTGAGAAAGTCCTTGTTACAATCTTCAAAAGTTTTTCTTAGTCTTCTTGAAAGATTTATTGTTTGCTAGAGTTTGTATGTTGTTGTTCAAATTAGTTTGTTTGACTTTGCAGCATCTTTTCACCTTAAGTCTTATCATGTTACTAATTCCTGTGGGTTGTGAAATTTGACGTTCTTTATCCTTGAATTTAATCTTGAAGTCTTTAGTAGTTTTATTTTCTCAAGAACTCTTTGTGCCCTTAAAAAGAAAAGATGTAAAAACATATTTTTGTTCCATTTCTTTTTATTTTTGGTCTTCTTATCATTTTGAGCAAATGTAAAGTCTCTTCAGGTTGAATTTGCTTGATTTTGGGGAAAAGTTATTTATTGAATTTGTTTCTCCTTTTTGTCAAGTGTTGGCCTCTTCATCTCTTTGTGAAACACATTTGCTTTCTTTAAGAGAAATTCTTTGAGGAAATATCTTTGAGAAACACATTTTATTTCTTTAAGAGAAATCCTTTGAGAGAAATCTCTTGGAGAAACACATTTTCTTGCTTTAAGAGAAACCGTTGAAATCTTGCATTAAATATTTTTAGTTTGAATAAGGATCAATGCATTGTAAACATTTTTATTCTTTTTGTAGATTTTGAGAGTGTGAGCATGTGTTTTGAAAAAGAATTTATTTCTTTCTTTTTTGTAGTAGAACTTTTTGTAGAAATATCTTTCATCCAAGAGAAAGGGTTGTGTATGCATGTATCGAGGTTTCTATTGATTTTTTCTTGCGTCCAATAAAATCATAAGATGCACTTACATTTTACCTTTGAAATGAGAACAACCATTAAAATAAACTGCTAAAATAAAAATGAAGTATATTTTTTTTATTTTTTAGAGTTACTTCAACTAGTCTAGGTCATTTAGGGCCTTGGAATAAGTGTGTGGAGGGTCAACTATCCAAGGCCACTCTAAATTTAAACACAAAAGTTGATTAAAAGAGTAAAATCTAGCATCGTTAAGTTGTATGGAAAATCTCTTCTCTTTTGGGAGTTAAGCACGAGAGTGAGTGAAGGTAGGGACGAGAGATACCCCCTCTCCTACTTATTGGATCCTGACTAAAGACTGTTCCACATGACTTCCCATATGAACTTGTGACCTTAGCTTCCATTCCTAGGGAAAACATAGGTGACTGTGGGGGGAATAACCATGGTACCTGAGGCAGATGATGTATCACTATCATTAGTATTTCTGGAGGGTGCCCTTGCGAAGCTCATGTACTTGCACTGGCAAAGGCTTTTTTCTAGGGGTTAGAGTAATTGTTTATGTTACTTTCACTAGTAGGTTTGGGCCATAAATATCCCAAAATATATTCATAAGGTCGTTTACTTCACTTTCTTGTATTTTGGTGTCTAGTCCTCATCACCTACAGTGGAAATACTTGGAAGTTTCTTGATTGGTTTCACCTTTATGGACATTATAGTGGATTTCTCTTGGCTCTTTGTATTTAGTTGGCTTTAGGTGGATTTGTCTTGTCACTTTTGGGCCTTATATTCTAAGTGACTAAAAAACCACTCCACTCGTCTTGAAAGGCTTTCGATCTTTCTTTTGAAAGTTGTGGAGTTGCCTCCTTAATGGTGAAGGTTTGATTGTGCATCTCTCTTCCTTTGAAAGTCATTTGTACGATCTCGTAAGGGAAGGATCTGCGTATATGTTGGGTATGGCCAATATTCCTATGGTGAACAACCAAAGGACCATTCCAAAATGGGATCGTTGTGCTTTTCCTTTCTTTGAAAACATGGGTACCCCCTTGATGGTGACTTTCAATATTCCTAGATTGAATGTTGGACTACCAATTTGGTTGTGGTCCACTCTGAGTATTCCAAATATTCTTGAAGCTTCTTAGATGAATCCTTTATTTCAAGGGCATCAAATGGGTGTTAGTTGTTCATATTCTCCAAAAGAGAGTGAAGATCCAATATGATAAGGGTGTGCATCCTAGGGTTTTCTCTGAAGGTGACCGTGTCCTGGTCTATCACCAAGACAAAGATGCCTTGGCGGAAGGTATGTTTAAACCCATGTGGTATGGCCATTTTATTGTTAAAAAGGTATTGAACAATGGAGCTTATGAATTGGTTTATTTTGATTGAAACGAGCTAGAAGAACCCATAAATGGGATCTATCTTAAGAAGTATTAAGTCTAGGATTATGCCTAGAATTTTATTGGTTGTAGATATTGTACATATTTGTGCATATCTATCCATAGGTTTCATAGTGATATCGATATTTTTGATCTACTTTGGTAGGTATCGATGGATGATCTGGTATATCGAGGGCTCACCAATGGCACTAGTCGATATACCTGAAATTTGGCTTTCATGGCTTGGGTGATTCACTATCCATCTGGCAGTTGTTGGTTTCATGAGGCATATGTATTAGCCCTGCTTGAAACAATGTTTCCGAATATACTGTTGTTGTTAACTTACTATATGAAGCAATATCTCTTGGTATTGATTTGTTTGTAGTATACTTGGATTCACAGCTTGTGGTGTCTCAGTTAAAAGACATCTATATCATGTGAGACAACCTTATTTATATCGCCAATTTATGAGAGTGCGTTTATTACAAATATTATTTAATTTTATGACAATTATTCATATTCCATGATTAGAAAATTCATTTGTTTATTCCATAGCTAGTCAAGCATTTGATTGGCATATTAATCATTCATCACATTAAAATAAAAAATAATCCAAAATCATATCTATATGTGGGTGTCACGTCATGAAACCGTCTATATATAGATAGAATTTGTATGTTCAAAATATTATACAAAATCTGGACAAAAATATCCTACAAAATTAAGGCTTAAGCCCAATCATGTGTATTAAAAAATATCAGGACATATCTAATCTATACCTGTGGGCCCTGCTCTAGATGTGCATCTCGGAAGAAGACAATGGTAGTAGCCACCCGTCAGAGAATTCACACCCTATATTATGGTAATCCTACCACGTGTCTCTACATTTCTTCTGGTAGATCCTCTATTGTTTTCATAAGTACCTAGTGAGTCAATCTCTCCAAGTTCCTCTGTACGACATGGAGAAATATCTCAGTCGTAGCTACAACACCCTCAACGTCTCTTCGATGACACCTATGCATGGGTAGACCCTTAGGTATTACCAGTCCCACATATGTATCATATCAAAAATTCTGTAAGAATTTTTGTCTCATCAAAAAGAACTTCAATTCATATTTTTGAAATAAAAAATTATCAAATAACATTAAAAATTTAAAAAGAATTTTACCAATGGTACCCCATGTAATGTCAGGTGGAAGCACTAGATCTGGATCTACTTTGAAATCCATGCCCTTGATGGAAATGACTTTCTCTTCCCAACAAAGGGAAAATTCATCATCAAATGTCGTTCTAGTGAATGTAGGTTTTAACCCTGTACAGAAATTACCTGCATATGAATTCTAAATCATAGAAAAATAAACAATCCGAGAGCATAACACATAAAAGACACATATGCACAGAGATTTTCCCCGGGACTACCAGCTTGATTTTTCATTATATTCCTTTCAATGTTACAATACATATTCATACATGCTGAAGCATCCAATACCATGGACCGAAAAACCATCACGTCCAATACCATGGACCAAAAAACCATCGGATCCACTACCATGGACCGAAAACCATCGCCTCCAAAAAACATGTGCGAAAATCATGCACAAAACCATAGGTGGGTCCGCCCAACCTAACATAGGGTCCAAAACAAAATTTTTCCATGGCACTGCCCCGGACCCCATAAAGTGGGGTTACGGGTACCCCTCAAACCCTGTGTTAACTATGTGGAAAGAATATAACACAACCCAACAATCTCCCACTTCTTGTTTTCTTTCCACAAGGGGCCACAAGAGAGCTTAGTCATTTTTTTCAGCCCTGAAACACCCATTGTTTCTCTACACCAAGAGAACTTCTCAGAGCTAACAAATTTTGTCAATGCATCTGCAGTATTCATCAAAGTGTCCACCTTTACCAGCAACATCTTTTTGTCTTCTATCATATCCCTCACAAAGTGATACTGAACATCAATGTGCTTTGTCTTTGAATGATAAGAAGGGTTCTTTGCTAAGAAAATTGCACTTTGGCTATCACAGTCTATCCTTATAGCTCCCTGTACTAACCCCATACTTGAACACAATCTCTGCAACCAAACTGCTCCTTGCTTGCATGAGTGGCTGCCATGTATTCTGCCTCTGTAGTTGATAGTGCCACTACAGATAGTTTCTTACTCATCCAACTGACTGCACCTCCAAATAGGTTAAACACATACCCACTTGTAGATCTTCTCTGATCCAGATCTCCAGCCTAGTCTGCATCAACAAAGCCACGGATATCCAACACTCTGTCCAATCGTGGTCTTCCTTGATAGCACAAACCATAATCACTAGTGCCACGCAAATACCTGAAAACCCGCTTCACTGCTGTTCAGTGCTCCTTCCTTGGTTTTGACATAAACCTACTCAATACTCCCACTGCATGTGCAATGTCTGGTCTAGTACAGACCATGGCATACATCAAGCTACCTACTGCACTTGCATATGGAACACGGGACATGTCCTCTTCCTCTTCTTGTGTCTTGGGACACTGTTCAGCAGATAACCTCACACCTACAGGAATAGGAACCTTCACCGGTTGTTTACTATCCTGCATATTAAATCTTTGCAATATTGTCTCGACATACTTCCTCTGGTTTAACCAGAGCTTCCTCTTTGCCTAATCTCTTTTAATTTCCATGCCCAAAATATAGTTTGCAGCACTGAGATCTTTCATGTTGAATTTGGAGGACAATTGGGTCTTCAAATCCTGGATAATTTCTTTGTCATTTCCAACCAACAACATATCATCCACATAACAAGACCAGATAAATAACACGGTCACCAATTAATTTAAAATACACACAGTGATCTGCTTTGCTTCTGGTGAAGCCAAGTCCCATATAAATGTATCAAATTTCTGATACCACATCCTTGGTGACTGTTTTAACCCATACAGAGACTTCTTTAACTTGCATACTAGTTCTTTCTTACCCTTCACCGCAAAGCCTTCAGGTTGCTTCATGTAGATTTCCTCTTCAAAATCCCCGTGAAGAAATGTTGTCTTCACATCCATCTGTTCTACCTCAAAATCAAAAGCAGCAGCAACAGATAAAAGTAATCTAATAGAAGTTACCTTGGCGACAGGAGAAAAAATATCACCAAAATCAATTCCCGACACCGGGAATAACCTTTTGCTACCAACTGAGCTTTGTATTTCTCCACCTTCCCTTCTGCATTTGTCTTCTTCTTGAACACCCATTTGCTGCCAATGGGTTTCCTTCCAGCCGGAAAATCACCAGATCCCAAGCCTCATTTTTGTGCAAAGATGCCATTTCATCAACCATGGCCTCTTTCCAGAGTTTTCCATCCTCTGAATCCACTGCTTCCTTCAAGTTCTGGGACCATCATTAGTAACAGACAAAGAAAAATTTGAACAGAAAGCAGATGGACTATACCTTTCTGGTTGCCTTCTTTCTCGAACTGATCTTCTCATAGGGTTTGTGGCTCTTCGTCTTCTGATTCCTCCTCTGCTAAAGAGTCTGATTCTTCCTCCTTTAGTTCAAACTCTATCTTCACAGGTTCCTTTGGTTGGACTTCATGTTTAATAACATCTTTCACCTCTCTGAACACCACATCTCGACTGTACACAACCTTCCTTGTTACTGCGTTCCAAAGCTTATAACCCTTTAAACCATCCTTATACCCAATAAAGATGCACTTTTCAGATTTACTATCCAACTTGGTTCGTTTCTCCTTTGGAACATGTACATATGCATCACATCCAAATACCCTCAGATGTGAAAGAGAGGGTTTCTTACCAGTCCATACTTCTTGTGATGTCTTATCCTCCAATGCTGATGAAGGTGACCTGTTGACCAAGTAACATGCAGTATCCACCGCCTCTGCCCAGAATTCCTGTCGTAACCCGACACCGCTGAGCATGCTTCTTGCCCTTTCCATCAACGTTTTGTTCATTCTTTCTGCGACTCCATTTTGCTGAGGTGTATATGGAGTAGTCTTCTGCCGTGCTATACCACACTTCTTACAAAATTCTTCCAATTCCGCTGCAGAATTCTCCACCATTATCTGTCCTCAGCACCTTTATCTTCTTCTCTGTCTGATTTTCCACCAGAGCCTTAAATTCTTTAAACCTGTCAAAGACTTCAGATTTCTTCTTAAGGAATATATCCATGTATTCCTTGAGAATTCATCTATAAATGATACATAGTACACAGACTTACCCAGTGATGGAACTTTCACAGGTCCAAACACATCACTGTGCACAAGCTCTAATATTTGTTTCGTCTTCTTACCACCAGAGGGGAAACTCACCCGATTCTGCTTCCCATATACACAATTTTCACAGGAAATCAAAATCCAGAGAGCTATTACACATACCTTCTACCATACCTTTACCATGAAGTATTCGAAGGCCCTTCTCTCCAATATTTCCAAGCCTTTGATGCCACAACATGGTCTTCTCTCCAGAGACCACTAGATTTTCTACTCCA
>APFE031095158.1:0-25830 GCA_000404065.3 Pinus taeda | reverse complement strand
CCCTCCCTCTCTCTCCCTATCCTACCCTTGATGCCTCTCTCTCCCTTTACCTTTCTCTCGCTCTCCTCCCTCCATCCTCTCTCCTATTATATCCCTCCCTCTACCCCTCCCCCTCTCAAGCCCTTTTCTCCTCTCCCTCCCTATCCTACTCTTTGCCTCTCTCTTTCTCTTTCTCTTCCCCTCCCGCTCTTGCTCCTCCTCTCCCACTCCCACTCTCAACCCCCGTATTTCACTCTCTCTCCTCCTCCCCTCTTATACACTCTGCCCCTCTCCCTCTCCTTCTCCCCCTTTGTCTCTCTCTGTCACATACTCTCTCTCCCCTCTCTCTCTTCCTCCCTCCGTCGCCACCAATCCTTCCCCCTCTCCCTCTCTACCCCACTCCCCCTCTCTCTTCCCCTCCCTCCACCTCTTGCTTTCACTCTCTATCCCCCTCTCCCTTTCTATCTCTCTCCCGCTCTCCCAACCCGTCTCTCTCTCTTCGTCCCTCCCTCCCTCTCTCTCTCTCTCTCTCTCTCTCTCTCTCTCTCTCTCTCTTCTGGCCTATCTCTGACCCTTCCCCCCTCTCTCTCTCTTCGTCTCCTCCCTCCCTCTCTCTTCCCCTCTCAAACCCCCCATCTCTCTCTCCGTCCCTGCCTCCCTCTCTCTCCATCTCTATCCCTCCCTCTCTCTTCCCCCCTTGTCTATCTCTCTCTCCCCCCATCCTTCTCCCCATCTCTCGCCCCACCTATCTATCTTTTTGCCCGTCTCCCTTGCCCCATCTCTCCCTCAATCTCCTTTTCACCCCTGCTCTCTATCTATCTCTCTCTCTCTCTCCTAGTCCCTCCATCTCGCTCCCTCCCTCTCTCCCCATCTCCCTCCCGCTCTCTTCTTTCTCCCTCTATGTCTCTCCCTCTTTCTCCCTCTCTCCCTCTTGATCCCTACCTCTCTCTCCCGCTCCCCCTCTATCTATGTCTCTCTCTCTTTGTCTCTCTCCTCCCTCCCTCCTCTCTTTCACTGTCTCCCTCCCTTACCCTCTCCCTTTCCCATGCCCTCTCCAACCCTATCCTCCTCTCCCTCTCACTCCCTTTCCCTCTCCCTCTTGTTCTCCCCCTCTCCCCCTCTTTCCCCCTCCCGCTCTCCCAATCTCTGTCCCCCTCTCTCTCCCTCCCTCTCTCCCTCTCCCACTCCCGCTCCTCCTATTCCTCTCCTCATATCTCCCCACACCTATCTCTTTCTTTGCCCCTCTTCCTCCCCATCTCCCCCATTCCCTCTACCAATCCTCCTCTCTCCCTCACCTCTCTCTCTCTTTCTCTCTCTCTCACTCTCCCTCCATCTTGCTCCTTCCCTCGCTCTCCCACTTTCCCCTCTGTCATCATATTATCTAAGAAAAATGATCATTATATCAACTAACAAACAATAAAACAAATACATACATAAACATATACACATTAAAAGTACAAAAAATGTCAGCATCATGTTATCTTTCAATGCAATCATATTATCTATTTACCGAAAGCACAACCATCATATACTTCTTTCATTTCAAACAACACATAAAATACACCAACATATACATATCATTATAAATAAAAAACAATGTCTACACATAAATATCAATGTCATGTCATCTAACAAATATATCATATTATAAAAAAAAAAAATACAACATATGGGTGAGTTTAAAAGAAACGTAAGTGTCATTTCACAATTAAATAAACAAACACACCCATTTGACATATCTTATAAAAACAAAACAATTCTATTCATGAATAAATTATTTTATAACATCCAATTTCCAAAAGATAAATAATTACATATAATAAAATAATACAAAAATATCTTTTCATGTTATAAATAAGTAGTTTAAAATAAAAAATATTCCATCCACAAAATTATTTTTCTGTTATGATATAATACAATGCAATAAATAACTATACAATACATATAATACTAGAAACAATTTAATTACATATACGTTAAGTAAAAAACCATTTATTATATAACCATATAAATATAAATTATATAAAATCAAATAACATAAAACAATAATTATTAATTTAATTTGGCATATATAAAATAATTTAATATAAATATTTATTAAATAAATATATTTATATAAACCATGTAACTTTGCTTCCGGATAAAGTTGAACAAGGCAGAGATGCACTTCAACGACTTCTCCGTGAGAATATGGAAAATGTGAAAATAAATACAATGAAATATCCGGAAACTCTTTTGCTGCACATACAATGAATTCCTTATATTTACAAATGATGAAACAAGTCGGCTCATCATTCATCCATTGCTCTTCTCCATCAAAAGCTACAGGGTACAAACAAACACACAACACAAAATAATGATAACTTGGGCATGGGCAAAGAATGGATATGTAGCTCCAAATATAACGACCATATTCAAATTTACTTTCCCTCCGACTGAAATTGGAGTGACACGTCATTTCTTGTTATGGTGTGAGAAAAGATTAGACCACTATATATGGGACCACTACTTAGCACGAGGAAGATCGAAGGGACCACTATCGGTCATTGTTTGTTATGATGTCACAAAATATTACAACAGTTTATGGGACCACTATAACTCACGAAGAGGATCTTTGGGATCACTCTCACCTTCATCACTTTTCCTTCATTGTGTTATAAAAAGATTAAGATATTGGAGCAATTAAGTCATATTTTTTTATTGGAGTAAAATTTTGAGTGAAGAAAGAGATTGATAATAAAAATTTATTAATGGTTACTTGTTACATAATTGAGTTATAAATTTTAGAAATAAAATGTTTAGATGAGGCTAATCTCTTTTTAAGATTTAAATTATATTTTTAATTTTTTTTATCGTTAAATTAATTTATTTTATTTTCTAATATTTAAATTATGTTTTTTTTATTTTCTTATTATTAAATTTTCTCACTATAACATTTTAAGTTATTTATTTTTTAATTTACTAAATGGTTAATTCAATTTTTTAAATAAATTTAGATTTTAAAAATAAAAATAATTAGATATATATTTTTAATTAATTTTTATATTTAATATAAATTTTAGATTTTTAATTTTATTTTTTTTTTTTTATAGATTAAATAGTAATAATTCATTATATAGAAGTTTTTTGGGCATATCATTTGGTGACCTACTTGTTATGAAGTATTATGTAAATTATGAGATTCAAGGTTCAAATCCCCTTGTGGGTCAAGCCAACAAAGAAATAGTATTATATATCGCTTTTAAAAAGTGTTATTCTAGTATATAGTTTGAGTAGATCTAATGGTTAAGAGCATGCCACAAGTTCAAATCCCAAGGTATAATGAGTATCAATATGTAACATAGTCCAGCAACACGACTAATAATGTAATCCTATAATGGGTATTAAATAGTGTTGCATGTGGTCTTGATATTGGCACCAAGGAAGTATAGTTGTTTCGAGAGATAATCTTCAACAACCATGTTTGACCATGAAATTCACCGAACAACAAAGAAATTTCTTCGAGGAAAGGAGTATGACCCAAGCAAAGGCCAAAATGCTACAAGTGCAACTACTCTAAGAGAAATTTCTTCGAGGAGAGGAGTATGACCCAAGCAAAGGCCAAAATGCTACAAGTGCAACTACTTTAAGATGATAGCAATGCTACAAGTGCAACTACTCTAAGATGGTAGCCATTGATCTTGAATCTTCAAGTGAAATGGAAACACAATGGAAAAAAGAGAAGAGAACAAAATGCTACAACTGCAACTACTCTAAGATGATAGCAATGCTACAAGTGCTATTACTCTAAGATGATAGCCATTGGTCTTGAATCCTCAAGTGAAATCAAAACACAATGGAAAAAAGAGAAGAGAATAGAGAGTTGCTAGCATTCGTTAAATACTAATGGAGAGTTGTTGGCATTCATTAAATACTAATGGAGAACAAAATTATGAATAAACAAAAATATCGTATCACCGCAATTCATGAATGGGGAATGAAATACAGAGGTGCGCCACCGCAAATGGTTAACAAGATTAGGCACCATGGTGAGTTCAATATCTGGAGGTCAAAATGCTCGTGTAGAACAACAAACAACTCGGCACATTTATAACCAGTATCATATCCTCTTATGAATGATTGTACAACGGTGTGGATTCCTTGGTAAGAACTCACAAGATTCCTTAATTAGTACATTAATAGAGGCTAAGGGTAGAAACACAGTTAGGAAAGAAGTTGCAAAATATTTGGACCAGCTTAAGCAGATCACCACTAGAGGAGACTTTGAGATTCACAGGTATACTATGCAAAATTATATTGGTGGCCCTACTAAGATCAATACTATGTTTTTCTTATTGAAGAAGGAAACTCAAACTCGTTCCAAAACTGCCTACCTAGATGTGATGGACTCTGAGATCACTTGCCACATGGTTAAAAATGATTTTATAGCTAAAGAATACAAAGCAGGTCTAGAAACAGAGAGATACATATCATTATCCAACAACCAACTTTCCACAAGGAAACATGAAATTTCCCAATTTTTCCTTGTGAAAATGTTATCAAGTGCATCATACATGGCCTAGATACTAAGAGCATGCTACTCAATAGTTTCAATGGACATCATCTTGCCTCCGGTATGAATCATGATTTTTAATGGATGTTTGATTTACCTAATCTCAAGCAGTTTATTGATTCACACTTCTATGCTCTTACAAACTATTTGAGCATAAAAGATGTGATGAAGAATTGGGTGAAAGAGCCAATAAAGTTTTTCTAGACAACCTGTTGTATCTCTGAGATAATAATGGTCAACTATTATCCCAAAGCATCTAAGAAAAATGTTTTGGGGGTTTTGCTTTAATTTGGGAGACCAATGGATGAAACAAATATAGAATTGATGTGCCTAACCTCTTAAATAATATCAATATCTCAGTATAGGGATGCTATAAATATTTACACAGTGAAATAGCTTTTAAGATGATGAGCAGAAACAAAAAAGTAATATGATTGCCATAGTTTTCAAATTGAAAGCTAAATAATCGTAAGTATGAAAAGCTTTAAAATATGTGGTTTGAGAAAATATACATGAGCCTACAAAATATGTTGATGATTTAATTATTTTGAGGGAATTAAATAAACAAATACTTCACTAATTCATTCTCTTTATAGATTATCACTTTAGAAAGCTTATAGGAATAGATTGAATACAATTATTACTACCTAGTTACCTCTGTAGGACATAAGTATATGAAGAAAAAAAACATAATGGATTGACACTGAAAAAACTTATAGGAAGCACAAACTGTGTAAAACAGAATTCAGAATCCTTTGCTTTGTATTAATGATCCAGAAATATTAATTACATCCGATGTCTAGAAATGCTTCCTCAAGGGTGCAACATTGAATAACTTGTGAAGGCAATTATTTATACAACAGTAGGATGAAAAATATCCTCACCCGATTTTACAAAAATAGATTATTTACACAACCAAAAATGAAACTGTCTAATGATTTGGCACTACTTTGGTGCTGCATTGTTTAATGACTATTAATGAAAAAGTTGAAGAGTGGTTGAAGCTGGCTGATGGTTCCCTCAAAAACTAAATGCTATTCAATTATCCTTAATTAATTAGATCTGTTAATTCTTCCCAACGTTTATTATCTGGGATAGAAATCTTTGTTACCCTCCTGTAGATTTCATCCATCTCGGTGTATTTAGTAAAAGTGGGTTTTACCAAAAATATATGCTTGATTTCAACCAGGATGAAGAAAGAATCCCTGAGTGGTTTTACTATAAGAACTGGTGTTACTAATCCTTTGATTTTGGCCATTGAAGCTGCATGGGTGCCCAACTCTGTTAATTTTTTGACATAATCCTCAATTGGCATCAATTTATCATTAATAACCATCATAGAAGGTAAACCTTTGCTAACCAAAGGTTCAATCTTGTTGAAAAATCTCTGAACTATGTTGTTAACATTGTTGCACTTTTCTTGTAGCTGAAGGATGAGATTTTTATTAGTGATCATCTTCTTTACCTCTAATATTGTTGTAGTTCTGTCACTTATCCTTAACTCCTCAAGTTCATAGTCATCCTTGGAATTCAGAAATTTGATTATATCAGAGGCAGTCTCTACCACATCCTCCAGCTACCTAGTTATGGATTCCACTACTTCCTGAGATTTTTCCAAGAGATCTTTCTGATTGAATATTATCTTAATGGAGGGCCAAATTTCCTTGATTGCCTCTGTGATTTATTCCCATGCGATGTTTTTTGCTAAAACCAACTTGTTTCCTATGAAGGAATTTGTGAGTTCTTTCTTCAACACTTCCACTTGGCCTTTGAGTCTGTTTGTTTTAATTGTGTGTGAGCTATCTGGATAGACAAGTTCTGAACAGATTCAGTAAGTTGTTCAACTCCTTTTTCTGTACTTGTTACTGATGTAGTGGCCATAGTAGAAACTCTGGTGATGGGAAATGTTGCAAGAGAGACTACATCCATTGAAGTTTGAATGTTCTTGATAGCTTCCTCCTTCTCCTTAACTAATTTCTCCATCTGCTCCTCCATTTGTTTTATTTTCAAATTCTGTTCTATGATGAGCTTCATCATATCTGACTTTTGAGTCTCTGTCTCGATTTCTTTGGCCATTGGATCCTCAAATGCTGGTAGTTTCAACTGGTTCTTTAATGTTGCAACTTCAGTGTTCTTTTTCTTAATGAACTCCTATGTAGCATTTATGTTTGAGGGATCATATCCCATCCTTAGAACTAGATTTTCGAAAGATTGAATCTTGGTACCCTTTGATAATGAGGAGACCTTCTCGAACTTCAATTGTGACTAAATGTTGGCTAATGTAACCTGCATTTTTGACAAACTCATAGCAATGTTTGTCAAGGTTGAAGCAATCATTTGTCCAGTCTATTTGTGAATATTAATTTGATCAATTGGATGCACATCCTTGACATTAAACTCAAAATAAGTATGTTTCTGGTATTGTGTTGCAGTCTTGGGGTGAGGAACATAGGCCTGTAAGAAATCCATTTGCATCTTCCCCTTCTTAGAGTCAAAGGCTGAAAGAAGCCTAGCTTGAGAGATGGAAGAATGCTTCCATAACTGGGTGTAAGTATTTAACTTCAATTCATCATTCTTTATTTTAATTTCACTAAAGACATGGAAGATGTCTTCCTCTTTATTCTCTGGAATGCCTCTGGCAATTTGGACTATCCTTTGTTCATGAGAAATGGTAGACTGAGTTGGAGATTGTATAGACTATCCACTAGACTGTGAATCAATATCCATAGAGACCCTTTGTTTCTTTTTCCTATGAAAACCTTGAGGCCTTGGCTTGTTGCCTCTGTTGCAGGCGAATGTTATTCTACCCTCCCTCTCTTAGCTATTTTTTCCTATGCAATTGGAGTTTGCATATTTGATGTAGAGAATGGCTACTCCTGAGCCTCTTGGAGGGTCTTCTCTATCCATTCAAACTGATTCTTGAACTGATCTACCTCATTCCTAGCTATATGATGATATGGTGTGAACTTATTTTCCACCCTAAGTTTGGAGATGACTCCCAATGGGTCATACGACAAAGAGAAACTGAGAGGAAATTTCATTTCTTTTAACAACTTATCGACTTCCTCCCATACTACCCTGGTATTACAAATGAAGGGACCAACTTGAGCTTTAAGCTTAAATTGCGATTTCTTTTTGGCAACTACAAAATGTACTTCATCGGCATTCAATATTTTCCTCAAGTACTCTAGTGCAAAGATTCTAATAGGTAAGTACTTCGGTAGTCTGTAGGGTGGAAACTCACAGCAAAAAACCATGATTTCTGTGTAGTTTTGGTAGCAATACCAATCTCTTGTTGCAGCTTGATCTATGAACTGAAGTTCTTCGACAATATCATCACCGATCCTTGGTAATGGAGTGCTGCTCATAAGGCAAAGGGCTGGATGAATAAATAGTTCTATGAACTGGTTGTATGTGAATTTTTCTTTCTCCTTCATCCCCATTGAAGTCCAGAAAATCACTGACTGTTGTTGTCCTTCTTCATCAAGTTTCTACAAAGGAAATGGGAATTTGCCTCCTTGAAAACATATGAAAAGATACACAAGTACCAAAGAATACTTAAATACTTCTTCAGTGTTAAATTTAACAAACTGCTCATGTATGGTTTCATCTATGAAATGATTGAAATCATAAATAACAATAGGCTTAGAATAATAGGAAAACATGGATGACAAACCAAGAATAGCTCGTTGATAGACTGAATAGAGTGGTAACCAAGCAAATAGGACATGATAGTAGTGATATGCCTAGTTCTATCAGGAAACATAGAGGAATCATAAGGGGGATTTCTCTTTGGTGGAGGACTATCGATTGCTAAAAATAATTCCAAGGTTTGGGATCTCTTGGTAATGTCTAGTTTGTTATAAGATTCTATCAGGTTTTCATGGTAAAAAGGATGAATTGCGATAGTGGTAGGGGCCTACAATATTTTCTCAATTGAATTAGCATTACTATGAAAAAGGATTTCTCTAGCAGGTGAGATAATGGCTCTCTTGCAGGGATCATATGATTCATGGCATTTTTCTCACAAACTCTGGAGATCTATGTATTTGTGGAAAAATATAGTGGGTTAATTTGGATTCCCAAAGCCCAATTTCATCACTCTGGTCAATTAGCTGCTCTTCCCACCAACAATAAATTTCAAATAAATCAAATTGAGAAGAAGTCTCAATGATTTTTTAGTCCCTGTTAACTAATGGAGTATTGTGGAAATCAATTTGTTGATGAATTAGACGATTTGAAACCTTTGTGATTGTTTTTCCCTTGGGAGGCATTTTGTTAAATGAAACTGTGGACTATAAATGACAAAATGATAAAAGGAGTTACCAGAGTGGAAATAGGTAACTGGCAAGTGGACCTAGAAGATGTGCTTGTGAACAGGACAAGTGGCTGCTAGAACGTTGGACAGTAGTTGAGTTGTTGAGTAGGCAGGCTTGAAGAATAATCTTGGTCATAGAAGTTAATTGTGTAACCTTTGAAATGCATGACACAATGTTTATAAAGAGAAAAATGGAGTGTTAGGGTGGTGCCAAATGTTTGAAAGTTCATTAATTATCTAGCGGGTTAATTAACGAACATTTGGTTATAAATGCATGGGAGTGAAAATGAATGGACAACGGATAGGCGGCAGATGATTGGACGGGAGATATGAAGTGAAACATGATGTGGGGCAGCAGTAAACGACTATAAAGGATATCACATTCAGGGGTAAGATGAAGTGCTTTGTGGTTTTGGGATTTCTAGTCCCGAAAGAATAAAAGGTAAGCTTTGTGGTTTATGTAGGCAATATTAAAGACTGTCATTTCGAGCCCCCCGTGCCGATAAACTTCAGACGACGAATGAGGGTTGAAAGGGAGTGCGGGCCATATGATTTTGGAGGAGTGTGCGAGATGAGAGGTGAGGTCGAGGGAGTTTAATGTGGAGCAAGGAATGAATGGTGGGGTCACGATATGATAGGAGGATGTGACGGATGTGGGTCCTCATAATTTAATGAATGAAGTGATAGGATATGAATGAAATAACATAAAGTAAAAAATTTGATTATTCGAACTCCCATCATGAATATGTTTTCAAATGTTTTGATCTTTGGGAAATAGCCATTTCAACATCTCCAATTTTCACATTTCTACCTACCCTTGTATTCCTAGCATTTTTACTTATCTTTTCAGAGTGCATTTGAACTAGCAACCTAATATTTTCTTTTATGAACAATCTATCTCTATACCTTATTCCCTCCATTGGCTCAGATTAAACTGTTGAGACAATTTATTTTCTACCTATGAGAATTAATTTAAAACAAATCCAATTATGATGCAACTGTATAATTAGATAAAATAACCTAGTGTGGCATCTAAACAAACTACACACAAATATTATTTTTCAAGCTGAATTTAGAACAACGTAGTGGCATTTAGATTTGCAACACTTTCAGAGTTGATTTCTGTTTCTTTTCTGTCTAACCTAACATTTTATTTTGCCTTTAATTTTTAGGGCATCTACCATATCATTTTCTTTGATATGGACATATTTATCAAAATATTTTCCTAACATATGTTATTCAATATTCTTTTTGTCCACATCCTATCTTAACATTTTGTAATATATTTTCATTTTTTTGTCTAATTTATTCTAACTTATCAAAACCAAAAAATGCTACAACATTGGCTCCAATCGAGGACTACTTTCTCCTATATAATGCAGAGAGGATGCAGATCCATGTGCCTTCTCCTCGGGCTATAGAGCCCTTTGCTGTAAAAAATCTCACTGACAACTTGAAAATAAAAGAAACTAGTGTTTTTACAATGAAATGTATTCCAACTTCTTAGTATTGAATGAATGTTTGAGAAGCCTTCCATTTATAGGATAATTGGAATATAGTCCCTCACGATTTCGTAGCACAAAAGTGTTGTTGCCCTTTACTTCAACAATTGCTAAAGGACCAAACCATAGGTTATTAAACTTTCCATGCTTTTCATTTCCCCCCCTCCTGGAGTCCCATCTTAGAACTAGGTCACCTTCCTTGAAGTCCCTTTCCCTGGCTCTTCTGTCAAACAGGGTTTTCATCTTATGCTAATATTTCTTCAATTTGTATTAAACTTCATCTCTGTTTTCATTTAGTTCAATAATCTGATTTATCCTTCTTGAAAAATCATCAGGTTCATCTGTTGAGTCCTGCAAGAATTTTAAAACTTGGGAAGCCACATTGGTGGGAAAAATTGCATCTTTCCCATACATTAAGTGAAAAGGATATTTCCCACTGGATCTTTTTGGAGATATTCTATTTTCCCATACTACATAAATTAAATGAGAGTCCCAACTCTTTTTGTGATCTACTAGGGTCTTTTTGATTACCTTCACCAGACCTTTATTTTAAGATTCTGCAAGGCCATTACCTTGAGGATAGTATGGAGTTGAATGATGTAATAGAATCTGATATTTCTGGCAAAACTCTATCATTTTAACACTAGAGAATGTTGTTGCATTGTTTGTGACAATTTGAGTTAGGAAACCAAACCTAGATAAGGTATTTTATTCAATGAATTTAATTACTACTGAAGCAGTAGCATTTCTTAATGGAATTGCTTCCACCCATTTAATGAAGTTGTCTATTGCAGTGAGGATCCATCTACATTGATTACTTGAAGTGGGATGGATCTCTCCAACAAAATCTAATCCCCATTGAAGGGAAGGTGCTGAAATTATTGATGGTACTTGTGGAAGAGCTACTGTTTTCTGCTTACCAACAAACATTTGATAAGAAACACAACCTCTGAACTTTTCCCCTACTTGCAAGAACAATGTTGGCCAATAAAATCCTCCCCTTAAAATCTTGTATGTTGTTTCTCTCCAAGCATAATGTCCTCCACAAAATCTTGTATGACACTAAAAAATGATTCCCCCAGTTTCTGATTTTGTGAAACATAATAATAGAATATTCAGTGGATCTTTCCAGTATAAATTTGCATTTATGATGTAGTACTTGACTGCTGTAAATTTAAGAGTTTTACACTGGGATTTGGAGAATGATGCTAGGCATTCAAAATGCAAAAGAAAATTTATAGTGACTTGATACCAATTTGACAATAGAAATTTGTCATCAATATGTAAAGAGTTGATCTGATCTGAAGGTAAAGCTTCTTGTGGATATTTTCTTTAGGTTGAAGGGAAGGTTCTTGTGGATTCTTCCCTTCTAAAATTAGGAAAGGTTCTTGTGGATTCTTCCCTTGTGCAAGGATAGAAGGTTCATATGGATTCTTCCCTTGTGGAAGGACATAAGGTTCTTGTGGGTTCTTCCCTTTTACTTCTAAGATAGAGTTGATTCTAGGCACTTTGCAATTGGATTTTGCTAGAAGCTTGGCTAATCCTTGGCCTTTTACTAGCTTTTTAGTTTTGTTAGTTAGATCAAATTCAAGTATTTGAGTGATCCACCTACATCTTTCCCCATCAGTCTCATGTAAAGTTAAAACGATTTTTACAACGCCATTAGGAACATAAGAAGTAATAGATGAATGTAGGACATACATCATGAAATATTTTAGGGCTTAAATGAGGGCATAGGCTTGCTTCTTGAATATTTCATACTTAAGATCGACATCTCTCATAACCTTATAGAAAAAGGTTATGGAATGGTCACTAGAATCTTCATTCTTTTGAAATAGAACAACAGGAAGGGTTTTTTCTGAGGCAAAAGAAAAGATACTGAATGGTTTAGTGTAATCAGGGTTGGCCAAAGTGGGAGCTTCAAATATAGCTTTCTTGATCTAATCAAGTGCATGCCTGGAAGACACATTCCATTTAACTTCATGATCCTTTCGGAGCATGTTAATTATATGTTTTACAATCTTTGCATAATTTGGAACGTATCTCCTTAAAAAATTAATTTTGCCTAGAAAAGCTTGAATTTCTTTCTTATTTCTAGGTAAGGTCAATGTTTCAATGGTAGAAACATGCTTGGGATCAATTACCACTCATTCCTTTGAGGTTACATGGCCCAACAATTTTCCTTCTTTGATGGCAAACAGAGAATTTTTAGGGTTCAATTATATACCAAATTTCCTACACCTGTCAAAAACCTTGATCAAGTGCTTTAGATGTTTCTGATCAGATTTAGAAAATCCAGTAAATTCATCAAGATAAATAACCACAAATTTGTTTGCCTGACCCATAAAAGCTACATCCATAGCTCTCTAAAATGTTGCTCTAGCATTTGATAAACCAAATGGCATTCTAGCATACATAAGTGTACCCCGGGGTGTAGTGAAGGTTGTCTTGTCCTTGTCTGCTGGATCAACATTTACTTGATTATAACCTGAAAAACCATCAAGCATAGAAAGTCTTTGTGCTCCTAAAACCATTTGAAGTCCACGCAAAGTCTGATTTCTCCATTTTTTCTCCTAACAGGAACTAAATTTGCAACCCAATTATAATATCTAAGATGGAGAATGATCTGGGCATCTAGTATTTTCTTAATTTCCTTTTCTACAATTGGTAGAAGGGCTGGATTAATCCTCCTAAGCTTTTGTTGATAAGGTATTGCTTCTGGCTTCAAAGGGATCTTATGCTATATTAATGACGTATCATAGGTTTTTAGATCAACATAGGTCCAAGCAAAAACATCGTTATAATTTTGAAGTAGCTTAAGATATTGAGTTTTAATCTCAGGGTCTAGAGATTCATAGATTTTGATGCTCTTGACATCATCATTTGTTCCAATGTTAATTTCTTCTACGTCTTCTTTTGAAGAAATGGACTGAGGATTTCAGAGGACATCGTTATGATCAAACATTTTTTCTAAAGCTATCAAGCCTTTAGGAATAAAATTGTTAGACAATTGAATAATATCATGATCAACAATTTTTGAACGGAAATCTGAAGTATCATTCCCACTTGTACTTTCATTTATTTCGGATCTATCTTCATCAATATGTAGAATAGAAAATTGATCTATAGGTTGCAAAAAAGATTTTAAATTTTCATCATCTTCAAATATCTGCCAGTGTTTTAGATTGTCTGGGATAAATGGTCTATACTTGACTTGTATTTGGTACAATAAATTAGTCAGATCAGGAATTTTAAAGGAACTAACAGAAATAGCTAAGGCATCTCCATGAATATCCTGATCTCTTGGAATATAAGTCAAATTAAAAGCATCAAATAATTTTTCAACTGAATCCCATACTTCATTTCGGTAAGACCTAAGTCTGGGGTGTTTAGTTTGGAAAATATTTCTCACTTGCTTGAAAATAAGTTCTGAATCAGTAAAAACACTTAAGTTTTGAACCTTTAAGCTTTTGGCTAATCGCAATCCTAAAAGGAAAGCTTCATATTTAGCCACATTGTTTGTAACTTCGAAGTTGAGCTTACATGATTGGGTAATGTTTTCTTTTTCTCGTGATATTAAAACTACTCCAACTCCTGCTCCATCTTTTGTATAGGATCCATCAAAAAATAGTTTCCATATATCAGTTTGATTTGGTGCTGGACTTTCAATTACATCTTCAAATTTAACTTGAGTATCATGCACTTGATTTGAAAAGAGTTGAAAGCAGCCAAAATCTTAGTCAATTGCATAAATGCGATGGTTCCTTAGCTAGTTTGTTTTGCAAACAGTGTGCACAAATCTCACCTCTCTATATAATCTTAGTTGTTATCCCCCATAAACTGGAATAGTAGCATAAGACATATCCATCTAAAGGGTTCCCCCTAATTTGGCACAACAAGACCTAGAAAGGAGCATTCCAAATTTGGGAAGGATATCTCTGACAACTATTTCAAGTACTACACTTTTCACTAGGATTTGGGTAAGGGTGACTACTAAATCGTTAATCAATCCTAAGCAAGGCATCCTTTTAGAACCAAAGGTGTACAAGTCATGATAGGATCTAGTTATGTCAAGTTTCAAATGATCCATAATAGTTTTTGGCATGAGGTTATGTGATGCTCTAGAATCAAGCATACAATTATACAACATGGAATCATTTGTCTTAAGAGTTACATAGAAAGGAGGCACTATTTCATCTATCATATCTGAGCTAGGGCCAAAAACAACTGTTTTTTTTTCATCTTGCAGACTGATGATATCACCTTCAGCATCAACTGACGTATTTTGTATCCATTTGGAGACCTAATTTTTATACCCAGGGTTTTTAGAAAGTTTTGAAAGAGGAATTGGGATTTTAACTCTTTCTAGCTTTTTTTCAACATTAAATGTAGTCAAAGCATTTTTGTTATTTTGAGGAGTGTTAATTGATTGTTCTCGTGGTTGAATAAAAGTCGTTTGAGTTTGAACAGTTTTTCCACAAGGTTCAATTACTAGAGTTTCCTTAGGAGGTCTTCTAGGGCCAGGCCTAGGCCTAAGGTCATATCTTTTGTTCAACTCTACAATTAAAAATTTAGAGAAGGCATGGTATTTAGAAACCTATGAAGATTCTTGATCTTATTGAACCTTATTTTGTTGTGTAAGAGGAATAATAACTGTTTGATCAGAGGAAATATCCATATTATTTATATGTTTAGTGATGGTCATAGTATTATCATCAGGTTTCTGATCATCTATCAATAAAGGAGTGGGGATCTACTAATCATTACTAGATCTTCGAAGAAATTGTAATTGTGGATTTCTTTTATACTGACCTTGATTTTGATTTTGGGGTCTGGTAACCATTTTTTGAATTATCATAGGTTGAGTCTAAATCTTGGGAACTCTATTAGATATATTTCTATGAAGATAAGTTATTTCATCTATTTTTGAATCTTCAATTTTAGTCTTAGAGGAACTAGAAGCCTTTGGTATTGATTTGAGTTTTATTTGGGCCTTTTCCTCCTTAGCTTTCAAAGAAGTTGAAGCAGTCCTGTTTTTTTCTACTTCAATAGCATTTGTTTGCATATCTTCAAGAGTTCTTGAAGTTCTCTCTCTCAGAATAACAACAAAATCATCATCAAAGGCTTTAGAAAATCTAGACTTTGTTGCTGCTACAAGGGATTTACAATCACGGGGTCTTTTATGATAAAGCTTATTGAATATTTTGATAAAGTACGATACAGGTTCAAAAAAATTTCTTTTAAGTTCATCAAACTCAGTGAGAAAGTAAAGAGGATCTTTTTTCACACCCCATTGGTTTTTAAATATGTTTTTAAGTTCTTCCCAATTTCGAAAGGAATTTGGCAGTAACTACCTAAACCAAATTCTTACATTTCCTTCAAGTGATTGTACAAACAACCTCATGTAAAAATTTTCTTGTTCAATATTCATGTTATTTGCAAAGTCTAAAAAGGCTAGAAGATGGTCTTCAATAGAGGGACTAGTTCCTCCATTATACCTGGGAAGGTATTTCAGGTATCCAGCTAGGAGTGCATCGAGATTAGGAGGTAAGACTAAAGCTGCATATCTATCCTGTACAATAGGTTGGAAAGCCATAGTGAGACGTGGTGTATGAGGTGTTTGTGTGGATGAAGAAGTTGAAGAAGGTGAAGAAGGGGTAGAAAAATGTGATTGAGGGGGTGAAGAACTAGTTGGAGGTGAAGAAGGAGGGGATCTCCTGAATGATTTCAAAGGAGTCTTAAGAACTAACTTCTGGACCTGTGGATGACTAGCCTCCTTTGTTTCAAAGAGTGGATTTGAATACACAGAGAAGGTCTGTTCAATTTGTTCATAAGTAGAAGCTTGAGGTTGTCCGAAAGTGGGAGGAAATGAATAAGTGGTAGGGGATATGAAATCTGTAGGTTTGTATTCTGGTAAATTAACACCTAAGTCAGACTCAGTTTTAGGTAATGTTGGTTGTAATGAGGGTTTTGGATGAAGTTCAAATGAATGAATGAGGAATGTTGATTTAAAATAAACTCCCCTGTCTAAGGGTTCAACAACCCTAGGTGATGAGTGGAAATGATTTGGATTAGGTGGAATGTTACTATAAGGATCAAATGATGCTAAATATTTAGAGTGCAAGACTGAAGAGGAAGAAGAATAAGGTTGATGCCCCCTTTTAGAACTAGCTTTTCTCAGAATTTTTTTAGGTTCTGACAAAGGATCAACTAAGTCAGCCTTTGAATGAGATCTAGTGTGCTTAAAAGGCACCAGTTTGGAAGAGTGTAGTTGCCAGGTGAAGGATTTTAACCTTTCTAAACCTTTAATCACCTTAAAGGAATAGAATACATATCATTTCCCTAATAAAATTTAATGAAATTCGATTCCCCGGTAATGGCACCAGTTTGTTGTTGTATCTCTGAGATAATTATGGTCAGTTATTATGCCACAACATCTAAGATAAATGTTTTGGGGGTTTTGTTTTAATTCGGGAGACCAATGGATGAAACAAATATAGAATGGATGTGCCTAACCTCTTGAATAATATCAATATCTTAGCATAGTGCTGATATAAATATTTACAGAGTGAAATAAATTTTAAGATGATGAGCAGAAACAAAAAAGTAATATGATTGCCACAGTTTTCAAATTGAAAGGTAAATAATCATAAGTCTGAAAACATTTAAACTATGTTTAAAGCTTTGGGAAAGTATACATAAGCCTACAAAAGATGTTGATGATTTATCGATTTTGAGGGAATTAATTTAACAAACGTTTCATTAATTCATTCTCTTTATATATTATCACTTCAAAAATCTTATAGGAATAAATTGAAATATAGTTATTCCTACCTAGTTGTCTCTGCAAGACACAAGTATATGAAGGAAAAAAACATAATGGATGACACTGGAAAAACTTACAGGAAACACAAACCGTGTAAAACAGAATTCAGAATCATTTGCTTTGTATTAATGATCTAGAAAGATTAATTACATTAGATGTCTAGAAATGCTTCTTCAAGACTGCAACCCTGAATAACTCGTGAAGAGAGTTATTTATACAACTCTAGGATGAAAATATCTTGAACTAATTTTACAAAAATAGATTATTTACACAATAAAAAATGAAACTATCTAATGATCTGGCACTACTTTGGTGTTTCGTTGTTTGATGACTATTACTGAAAAAGTTGAAGAGTGGTTGAAGCTAGCTGATGGTTCCCTCAAAAACTGAATGCTATTAAATTATCCTTAATCAAGTAAATTTGCTAATTCTTCCCAACATTTCTTATCTGGGATAGAAATCTTTGTCACCCTCCTGTAGATTTCATCCATCTAGGTGCATTTAGTAAAAGTGGGTTTTACCGAAAATATATGCTTTATTTCATCCAGGATGAAGAAAGAATTCCTGAGTATTTTTACTATAAGAGTTGGTGTTGCTAATCCTTTGATATTCGCCACTAAAATTCCATGGGTGCCCACCTCTATGAACTTCTTGACATAATCCTCAATTGGCATCAATTTATCATTAATAACCATCATAGAAGTTAAAACGTTGCTAACCAAAGGTTCAACCTTGTTGAAAAATCTCCGAACTATGTTGTTAACATTGTTGCACCTTTCTTGTAGCTAAAGGATGAGATTTTTCTTAGTGATAATCTTCCTTACCTCTAATATTGTTACCGTTTTGTCACTTATCCTTAACTCCTCAAGCTCATAGTCATCCTTGGAATTCAAAAGTTTGATTAGATCAAAGGCAGTTTCTGGCATATCCTCCAGCTGCCTAGTTATGGATTCCACTGCTTCCTGAGATTTTTCCAAGAGATCTTTCTGATTGAATATTATCTTAATGGAGGGCCAAATCTCCTTGATTTCCTCTATGATTTCTTCCCAGAAGATTTCTTCCCACAAGATTTCTTTTGCTAAACACAACTTGTTTCCTATGAAAGAGTTTGTGAGTTCTTTCTTCAACACTTCCACTTGGCCTTTGAGTTTTTTTGTTTTAGTTGTGTGTGAATTGTTTGATATAGACTTTGTAAGCCATAATTATTTGAGTTCATCCTTTAGTTTATTGATTTCTCCTGTTTGGATAGACAGGTTCTGAACAGCTTCAGCAAGTTATTCAGCTCCTTCTGTTGCACCTGTTTCTGATGTAGTGGTTGTAGTAGAAACTCTGGTGATGGGAATTGCTGCAAGAGAGACTACATCCACTGAAGTTTGAAAGTTCTTGATCGCTTCCTCCTTCTCCTTAACCAATTTCTCCATATGCTCCTCCATTTATTTTATTTGCAAATTTTTTCTATGATAAGCGTCATCATATCTGACTTTTGAGTCTATGTCTCCTCAATATCTTTTTCCATTGGATCCTTAGATGTTGGTAGTTTTAGCTATTTCTTTAATGCTGCAACTTCAATGTTCTTTTCCTTAATGAGCTCCTTTGTAGCATTTATGTTTGAGGGATCATATCCCATCCTTAGCACTAGATTTTCCAAAGACTGAATCTTGGTATCCTTTGATAATGAGGAGACATTCTCCAACTTCAATTGTGACTGAATGTTGGCTAATGTAACCTGCATTTTTGAAAAACTTGTAGTAGTGTTTGTCAAGGTTGAAGCAATCATCTAACTAGTCTATTTGTGCATCTAAATTTGATCAATTGGATGCACATCCTTGACATTAAACTCAAAAGAATTGTGTTTCTCATATCGTGTTACAGTCTTGGGTTGAGGAACTTGGGCCTGCAAGAAAGTGATTTGCATCTTCCCCTTCTCTGAGTCAAAGATTGAAAGAGGCCTGGCTTGAGAGCTGGAAGAATGCTTCCAGAACTGGGTGGAAATATTTAACTTCAATGATTCATTCTTTCTTTTAATTTCACTAAAGACATGGAAGATGTCTTCCTCTTTATTCTGAGGAATGCCTCCAGTAATTTGGACTATATGTTGTTCATGAGAAGTGGTAGACTGAGTTTGAGATTGTATAGACTTTCCACCAGACTGTGAATCAATATCCATAGAGACCCTTTGTTTCTTTTTCTTATGAAAAACCTTGAGGCCTTGGCTTGTTTCCTCTGTTGGAGGTGAAGATTGTTATTCCCTCCCTCTCTTGGCTATTTTTTCCTGTGTAATTGGAGTTTGCAAATTTGATGTAGAGACTTCCTACTCCTTAGCCTCTTGGAGGGTATTCTCTATCCATTCCAACGGATTCTTGAACTTTTCTATCTCAGGCCTAGCTGTATGATGATATGGTGTGAAATTATTTTCCACCCTAAGTTTGGAGATGACTCCCAATGGGTCATATGACCAAGAGAAACTGACAAAAAATTTCATTTCTTTTAGCATCTTATCAACTTCCTCCCCTGCTGCCCTGGTATTACAAATGAAGGGACCAACTTGAGTTTTAAGCTTAAATTGTGATTTCCTTTTGGCAGCTACAAAATGTACTTCATTTTCATTCAATCTTTGCTTCAAATACTGTAGTGCAAAGATTCTAACAGGTATATACTTTGGTAGTTTGTAGGGTGGAAGCTCACATCCAAAAACCCTGATTTCTGTGTAGTTTTGGTAGCAATACCAATCTCTTGTTGCAACTTGATCTATGAACTGAAGTTCTTTGACAATCTCCTCATTGATCCTTGGTAATGGAGTGTTGCTCATAAGGCTGAGGGCTTGATGAATAAATAGTTCTATGAACTACTTGTATATGAATTCTTCTTTCTCCTTCATTCCCATTGAAGTCCAGAAAATCACTGACTATTGTTGTCCTTCTTCATCATGTTTTTGCAAAGGAAATGGGAATTTGTCTCCCTGAAAATATATAAAAAAATACACAAGTACTGAAGCATACTTGAATACTTCTTCAGTGTTAAATTTGACAAATAGCTCATGTATGGTTTCAGCTATGAAATGACTGAAATCATAAATAATAGTAGGCTTAGAATTAGAGGAAAACATCTATAAGAAACCAAGAATGGCTTCATTGATAAACTGATCAAAGTGATAAACAAGAAAATAGGACAAGACAGTAGTGATATGCCTAGTTCTATCAGGAAACATAGATGAATCCCAAGGGGGATTTCTCTTTGGTAGAGGACTACAAATTGCTAAAAATAATTCTAGGGTCTAGGATCTCTTGGTAAAGTCTAGTTTGTTATAAGATTTTATTAGGTTTTCATGGGAAAAAGGATGAGTTCGTATAGTGGTAGGGGCCTGCAACATTTTCTCAATTGAATCAGCGTTAATAGGGAAAAGGATTTCTCAAGTAGGTGAGAGAATGACTCTCTGGCTGGGATCATAAGATTCATGGCATTTTCTCACAAACTCTGAAGCTCTATGTATTTTTGGAAAAATATAGTGGGGTAATTGGGATTCCCAGAGCCCAATTTCATCACTCCGGTCAATTAGTTGCTCTTCCCACCAACAATAAATTTCAAATAAATCAAATTGAGTAGAAGTATCAATGATTTTATAGTCCTTGTCAACTAATGGAGTATGGTGGAAATCAATCTATGGATGAATTAAAGGATTTGAAACCTCTGCGATTGTTTTTCCCTTCGGAGGCATTTTGTCAAACGAAAATGTGGACTGTAAATGACAAAATGATAAAAGGATAAAATGGAGCTTTTTTGATATTCTACATTTGAATTCTCTTTTGGTGTGCTTGTGAATCCTTGGAAGGATCCCCATTCCCTAGCAAGTACACTTTTATTTTGGTAGAATTTTATTTTATGTTTGTTTTTGAATTTCATTAGATTAAATTATTAGGTTCATATGTTTGAAATATTAACAAATGACCTTTCGTAAGAAAGTATTATTTTTTCCTTCAATGAATCTAATTTGTTATTTAATGTTTGATTTCATTAGTTTAAGTTTCTGATTTATATGCTTGAGATATAAATGAATAGTCTCTTGTAAGAGAGCTTTAATATTTCATGCAATCAATTTGAATTAGGTTTTGTTGATTAAGATGATTAGAAATATTAATGAATAGTCTCCTGTAAGGGAGCTTTAATATTTCTTACACTTATCACACTGTCTTTTAATTTTTAGATTTCATTTTGTTAAATGACTAAATAGATGGTGGAGATCCCAATGAAAAATTGCCTGTAAGGGAGCTTCGGCATTTCTTCACCTATCTTAGTCTAGTTTGTCTCTAAGCCCATATATATTGGATGATCCTCGAAGTTTACTTACCTAGATTCATAGTAAATGAAACTCTCATTTGCATCTGCATTTTAGACCAAAAATCCTGCATGGGAAAATTGTGCAATTCTAGAGGGAAGTTTGTCTTTCCCTAAGGAAATGCAGAGAGAAACCCAACAACTACCTTGCACTCAAAAATTGCGGATAGCAGGCCAATGAACCTTCCTCTATAAAATTGCATATAGAAAATTAGCTAACGCTACTCTCTAGAAATGTATATAACAGGCTAGTAGCCTTTCTCTGTAAAATTGCGTAGAGCTGGCCAACCAGCCAGGGCCACTCAACCCAGAATTAGAATAGAAGATTTTCCCTCAGTGACTGTCTATTTCATGTGCCGGTAGGTTCCCTGATTCTCTCCATAATTTCACAATCCTTCCATGTCTGTCATGAAACTTTTCCTGGAAAAGTAAAATGAAAAAAGTGAAAGGCATCCCATTATTTTAGGGATGTATTTTTAGCAGCGGGAGTTACATGGAAAGTCAATTTTAGAAACTTCCTACCAAGGGTCACTTTTTACTAGATTTGTGGCATGTGCATCATAAACCCTAAGTTCACCAAATCTATTTAAATGACCCCTCAGAGCTCATTCTTCACATTCGATCTTGGAGCTCTGGCATTCCCAAGGCATCTAGGAACCTTCAACACAGTTGGTGCAACGTTTCCATGTAAGTTTTTATTTTCATGTCTTTTTCCATATTTTATGTCGCTTTTTATTTCTTGGCTTCTGCGAGTGTTGTTTTCCATGTTTTTTTGAACAACCATTGGCATTCTAATGTATTTTAACTAGTACAAGTGTTGTTTCTATTTTTTCATTGCATTTCCTTAGTGTCGCATGCATAACATTATTTATGCACTAATAGTCATCATTGCGGTGAATCTCTTCATGAGCTTCATTGTCTTCTTGTTTAACTGATTTCTACACTTACCTAAATTGCATGCATGCCTATTGACTCAGATCTGCACCAACTTTGAGCACACATTTAGTCCTTTCATTTTCAGGTTTCCCTTGGGAAGATATGGGCTATCTTGGCCTAGATGTTGCTTCTCCTAGCATGCACTACACATTCCTGGAAGTCAAGGCTCCCCCTTGCCTCCACGAATTGCATAGAGGCTGGCCACACTAGCTCCCAATTATGCTCCATGCAATCCTGGGAAGCAATGCCCTAGTCCTGCAAACTAGAAATGCAAATTAAGTAGTTACAGTGAGCAAGCCAACCTAATTGATCTGCGCATCACACAATTTTAGTCAGAAGTCAACCTCTCCGGACTACACATTGTGTAGTTCCATTCAACAATGAGCCTCTTTAGTAGCTGAGACTACACAATGCATAGTTCTAGCTGACAATCTCCCAGTCTCCTGGAGTTAATGCTACGTAATATTTACCAATAGTCACTACTTTGTTGCCTGATTGATTCTTAAGTTGCTTTATTTTTTTAAGTTGACATTGTCTTGTCATGACATTCTTCTCTATCTGCAGACCTTACCATTGGTTTTTGAGCATCTTATCAGCAGTACAGGTATCATGGCCTCCAAGAGAGCTGGATCAAAAGACACAGTTGAAATAAGTACTGGATATGTGGTTCAATAGGTACCTATGAGCCTTCTCGTGTACACAGACACACACCTATTTATTAAGAAATACATCAAGATCACATTGCAAGACATCAACACTATTTTTCCAAGAAACTTCAAGGAGAATGTGGAGGACCAACAAGTCTATGTAAACATCCATAATTTAGGATTGTACAAGGTTTCATGTAGGTACCCAACTTTCCTGTGCATGGATGTGATCCACTGGATTGTCTCACACAATGATCTTGAGATGATGATACTGATCAATGTCAGTGGAGTAGAGCTTTCTACCTTCAGGATGGAAGATTATTAGTAGGTGTACCATTTTCCATAAATGATGAATAGGATGGATGCACCATTCTGCATTCCCAACAATAGTGCAAACACAAGAGACATCTTGAAGCATTGGGTAAGGGAGCCATCAAAGTTCCAGATATCACCGATCTAGATGTACAAGACAAATACACTAAGGAAGGTTTACCAATTCTTGGTCATCTTTTCATACCAATTGTATGGACAAGAGAGTACAAATACATTATGGAAAAGTTAGGTTGTTATGTTGGATTAGCTGGCAAGTGAAGGAGAATCATTCAACTGGTCCGACATGTTGGCCCTCAAGCTGAAGGTGCATGTATGCAATTTCCATAGTCTACCTAAAGATCCAAGAAATATTATTTATGTTTGCCTACCTGCGCGATGCAATCTGTGCCCGTCAACAATTTCCTGGCATGGGTTGGGCATGGTTGCCTTTAGAGAATGTTGTGAAAGTATATTGCAAGCTTCTCTTAGAGTGCAACTACCGAGGAGTCAAGGCTAGAATTTTTGACCACTTCATCGCCCCTCTATATGCGATGATCTTTGAACAAGATCTGCCTTGCATGTTCCAAGAAGTAATGGGGGAATTTCTAAACATTGTAGATTCGTACACGTCACCCAATGGCACCTTCATTAGGATGTACAATGTGGAGAAGGCTCTACATTTGTTGTGGAGGTTTTCCATGGACATGTTGAGTATGCAGGAGGTTTCATACCACTCTCGACACAGTTATCATTTGGAATGTACAAGAAGAAGAAGGAACCATGGCCTATCCTTCCTTTGTGGATTGAGTTGTAAATGATCCAAGTTTGAAAGAGGTAGATGTCGAGGTCAAGGAATTCAAGAATTTTAATTTTGACACCAAGAATTTCAATTTGTATGATCCACATGTATTACGTAGGGACCACTGCGTGACAGTGTACTATGCTTAGATCCACGGGGCACGTCATTGACCAGAGGAGGATCCATGGAGATATTGCTATAATTCCTCCAAGCTCAATGAACTGGTCAACATGGCAGTAGTGTGGCCAGCAGCACTCAAGGAGGAAACACCACAGGGAGTAGCAATAACAACAGAAGCAAGCAATAAACTGGTTCAAGACAAAGGCAAGAGGAATATTTCTAAAAGTGTAGAGGCGGAGCAAATCTACAAGTTTAATTAAGATCCACTTGTTGAAAGAGTATTTTTGGGTATAGAAGTAAAGAGGCAAAAAGGTAACAGGAGAGGAGCACAGAAAAGAAGAAATAACTAAAGGATAGAAGAGATAGAGAGGAAGTTGCAAGAATTAGAGTGGAGATTTAGAAAAGAACAAGAGTTGTGTAGAAGATAGAAGGAAGTGCGGCATGAACAGGAATGGGAACAAGAACATGAGGACGTGAAAGGCACACAGACAACGCAAACTAAACTAATACAAGTTAGCAGTAGACTAGGAACAAAGTGAGATGCTGCAAGAACAAGAACTTGCTTAGCAGGATGAATCAATGGATGAGAAAATGGATGCAAAGATGGGACAACCAAAATAGGATCAGGACAATGACCTCATTCCAAAAGAAATTGAGGTCACCCCATAGGGTTCACCAGCTCCAACAGAAAAGAAATTCCAAAGTGAACAAGGGGATACTTTTATCATTGACGACAATCCGAGAACATATGTGTGCAACATAACCTTTGACGAGTCATAGTACAGAGTTTTACAGGCACATAAAGTGCACATACCAGATGAGCTTGCATCACCTACACACTTTGAAGAACAGTCAATTGTTTCAGATGTAAAAATACATCCATCTAGCCTAGCTGATGTTACGAAGGCTTATACTGAAGCCATGAGCTCAAGTGTCAAGTTCTTGATAACAGATATTGAGTGCATGGCTAAGAAATTGCAAGTAGCCAGGCAGAGCAAGGAATAATCAACAGGATCCACCAAAGTAGAGATGAAGAAAGAAATACTTTCTAAATTATCCACTCTTGAGACAATCATGTAGAGATTGAATGATAGGTTGGTCACCATGCACCAGGAGATTTTCCATCACATGGTCATCTGCAACACTACACCAAGGTAGCACGAACACTCACTGATATACATGTCATTATTGATCATATACAAAAATGGACAATGAGATACAAAGCAACCCTAATTCACTTACACAAGATGATGAAGTTGTAGGTTCAGTTGGACAAAGCATGCATTCAGAACCAAATCCAGAACTATGATGAACTCTTGCCACTCATCAGCAATGTTGAGGCTGTGTATGCACAGTTGTACAAGAGTTTGGATGTCGTGGTGAGAAAGTATTGCGCCCCATCAATCAGAACACTCACCAAGGCAAAGAGAAGAACCAAGTCTAACTGGAACTCGATGCATACTTTGATTAGTTGATGCTCATGGCCACCAATGCAGAATTGCAAGTT
>APFE031095148.1:32184-58990 GCA_000404065.3 Pinus taeda | reverse complement strand
GGGGTTGTAGCTCCCTTCTAGGAGAGACGGGAAAACGAGAGAGAGTTGTAGCTCTCTGCAGGTTGCAGCCTGTGTACTGGTAAAGGACTGCACCAGTACCAGACCATTGTAAAAGGAGTTTCTAATTTGAAAGAAGATAGAGACATATTGCAGCAGGTGGTTTTCACCCACATTGGGTTTCCACCTTATATCTGGTGTTCTTTGATGTGACTGTCTGATTTTCTTGTTCATGCTCATTATTTATGGTATTGGTATGCAAAAATAATTCAAAGTATAAATAAGAAAGATTTAGCAAAAAGAATTAGATAATACTGATCCACCCCCCCCCTCTCAGTATTATTGTCAACAAGAAAAAAATTACCATGTCTTTTTAAGCTCAAAATTTGCTTCACTGCCAACAAAACCCATAATTCTCTGCACATTAATTGTAAAAACCGTTTTTATTCACGCAATTACCAAAATAGGGTCCCAAAGAACCACGATTTCCTCTTAGACCGTTAGGAATTTAAGCAAATGATTTCTGGGTTATATAATTCATCTATTATGGAAAAAACCCGTCTTCGTTTGTCTAGATTTGCCCTGGTTTGATCACAAACTGCTTTTCAAAACTGACATTTTTAAGGGGTTGCATTTTGAAGATGTTGGCATCCACTATGAGGTGGTGGGAGTAATTGGGTTTGCAATATGATAATTCACTCTTATTTTCTGCATTTTTCTAATTTTGAAATGGAACTACTTCTTCACTTTTTTTTTTTTTTTTTTTTTTTTTTTTTTTTTTTTTTTTTAAGCTAAAATTCAAAGAAAAAAAACTAGATTTTATCTAAATTATTTTAAGATGATCTTTTTCTCATTCACAAAATTCTTTATTGTCGCATTGCAGATTAGTTTTCCAGCGAGAGTATTTTTATTTGAAATAAATCAATAGATTTTCTGATCTTCCAAATCGCACGAAGCGCGGGAAGAGAGCATATTAATCTCTTGATTTATTTTTATTTATGCAGGTTAGCGTGGATGGATAAAACACAATTAAGATTTGAGACAAAACCTTGCATTATCTACACTCTTTCTGCAATGTCACGGGGGCGTTTAGACTCTCGGAAGACAAGGCTTTCAGATAATCAAGCTCCTGGCTCACCCATGATACAGAAACAAGACGCATAAATGCAAAGATGTGCCACTGAATTTATTCATGATGATTTATTTTTTTGAAAACAAAACTAAAAACTTCTCTAATGAGATCTCATTTTTATTTTTCTAATTTATTCTACATTAACTTAAAAGATGTTTTATTTTCTAAGTAAAAGCATGCTTCCAGTGAAGCCATCTACGGACTAAAAATTCGAACATGCTCACATCAAGATTTAAAAATTTTACATTATGTTTTGTTAGTATGTGAGAATCCTGTCTTAGAGTTGGCTCAAGGTTATTGTCCTTGCTCTCCAACAAGTATCTATTCAACATTGTCAAAGCCCTCATTCGTAGATGGATTAGTGAGAAATGGGGGGGTTTAAAATAAAAACTGAATTTAAATTATCTATGTGCGAAAATGAAAAACAGAATGCTCCAAACTTTGAACTCCTTTATGAACCTGTTGTCACCAAGTTCCACAAATTAGTCCATAAAAACAAATGCATAAAATAAAGACTAAATCCTTCTAGTTGCACTTCCCCGGCAATGGCGCCAAAATGTTGGGTCTAAAATGCGGATGCAAATTAGAGTTTAATTTAATGTCAACTCGGGGAGGTAAACTTAGAAGTTTTTATCTAAAATATATAGATCTAGAAGGACTCCTAATTTGTCCAAGATCTTAAAGTCCCCTTAGAGGAACATATTCATTAAGATCTCTTTCAATGAAATAAACCTAGATCTAATAATTGTACGAGATCTTATGGTTCTCTTACAAGAACACCTTCAAATAAGGCTCTTCCAATATTATAACATTTAATAAAACTTGAAAGCTCAAATCAAACAAAAACATAAAGTAAATTATAAACAAATAAGCATGCAAGTGACGCCATATGGGCCCTCCATAACTCCACCAGCACACCACTTCAATGGAGGCTCAGATGTAGAAGCAAAATTGAAGCATGATCCTTTATTTCAAAATCTCCAAAATTATAAGATTATAAAAACTTCCAGATTACAAATGGAGGAAATTGTACTCCTATTTATACAATGGGATGAGTATAATGATCATCCACTAATCTCTCTACTTTCCCATTATTACAAAATATGATTCCATAAATCTCTCAAGCATTTTTAACTACTTTCCCATTATTACAAAATATGATCCCTTTGAATCTTCCATAAATCTCTCACATATCTTGGATAAGATATGCCAACCAAATCCTCCATGATTTTCTCCTTAGGAATTGGATTGCATAATTATCTCCTTAATATGGTGGAGGAGATATGGATAAGTCTCTTGGAATTAATTCTTCACATATTTCCTACACATCACAAAACTCACATATTCTTGAGATATATATAAAAATATGTACATTTTCTAATAATTAATCATAAATTCACTTGTAATACAAAAATGAATAAAATGGAAAATAAGAAGGTGAAACCCAAATGTATGTATGAAAATGATATGATAAAAGGTTAATGGGACGATGAGATGTAAGAAAAAGGTGGATGAAAATATGACATTTCTGAGTCCCAACACTAGTCTTCCTTGGTAGCACAGATTATAATCACTAGTACCATGCAAATACCTAAAAACCTGCTTCACTGTTGTCCAATGCTCCTTCCCTAGTTTTGACATAAACTTGCTCAATACTCCCACTACATGTGCAATTTCTGGTCTAGTACAGACCATTGCATACATCAGGCTACTGACTGCACTTGCGTATGGAACACGGGACATGTCCTCTTCTTCTTCTTCTTGTGTCTTGGGACACTATTCAGGAGATAAATTTACACCTATAGGAATAGGAACCTTCACCAGTTTACTATCCTGCATATTAAACCTTTGTAGTATTGTCTCAACATACTTCCTCTTGTTTAACCATAGCTTCCTCTTTGCATGATCTCATTTAATTTCCATGCCCACAATATAGTTTGTAGCACCAAGATCTTTCATGTCAAATTTGAAGGAAAATTGGGTCTTCAAATCCCAGATAATTTCTTTGTTATTTCCAATTAGTAACATATCATCCACATACAATACCAGATAAATAATACGGTTTTCAATTAATTTAAAAGACACACAATGATCCACTTTTCTTTTGGTGAAGCCAAGTCCCCGTATAAATGTGTTAAATTTCTAATACCACATCTTTGGTGATTGTTTTAACCCATACATAGACTTTTTTAATATGCATACTAGTTCTTTCTTACCCTTCACTGCAAAGCCTTCTAGTTGCTTCATGTAGATCTCTTCTTCAAGATCCCCATGAAGAAGTTATTTCTTCACATCCATTTATTCTACCTCAAAATCAAAAGCAACAACAATAGATAAAAGTAATCTAATAGAAGCTACATTGGAAATAGGAGAAAAAAATACCAAAATCAATTCCTGACACCTAAGAATAACCTTTTGCTACCAATCGGGCTTTATATTTCTCCACCTTGCCTTCTGCATTCATCTTCTTCTTAAGTACCCATTTTATTCCAATGGGTTTCCTTCCAGCTGACAACTCCACCAGATCCCAAGCCTCATTTTTGTCCAAAGATGTCATTTCATCAAACATGGCCTCTTTCCAGAGTTTACCATCCTATGAATCTACTGCCTCCTTGATAGTTCTGGGATCATCATCAATAATAGATAAAGAAAAAATTAAACAGAAAGAAGATGGAGTATACCTTTTTGCCTACCTTCTTTCTGGAACTAATCTTCTCACAACTAGATTTTGTGGCTCTTCGTCTTCTGATTCCTCTTCTGTTATAGAGTTTGACTCTTCCTCCTTTAGCTCAAACTCTATCTTCTCAAGTTCCTTTGGTAGGACTTCATGTTTAATAACATGTTTCACCTCTCTAAACCCCACATCTCAACTATACACAACCTTTGTTGTTTATGGGTTCTAAAGCTTAAAACCTTTTAAACCATCCTTATACCCAATAAAGATGCACCTTTTAGCTTTACGATCCAACTTGGTTTTTTTCTCTTTTAAAACATGTACATATGCATCACATCCAAATACTCTCAGATGTGAAAGAGAGCGTTTCTTACCATTCCATATCTCTTGTGGAGACTTATCCTCCAATGTTGAAGAAGGTGATCTATTAACCAGGTAATATGTAGTCTCCACCACCTCTGCTTAGATTTTTGTCCTAACTCAACACCATTGAGCATAATTCTTGCCTTTTCCATCAATGTCATGTTCATTCTTTCTACAACTCCACTTTGCTGAGGTGTGTATGGAGTAGTCTTTTGCCTTGCTATACCACACTTCTTACAAAACTCTTCAAATTCCTTCTTAGAGAACTCTCCACCATTATCTGTCCTCACTAATTTTATCTTCTTCTCTGTCTAGTTTTCCACTAGAGCCTTAAGTTCTTTAAACTTGTCAAAGACTTTAGATTTCTTCCTAAGGAAATATATCCATGTATTCTTTTAGGATTCATCTATAAATGATACATAGTACATAAACTTACCCAGTGATGGCATCGACACAGGTCCAAATACATCATTATGCATAAGCTCTAATATCCTTTTCGCCCACTTAGCACCAGAGGGGAAACTCACCTGATTATGCTTTCCATATACACAATGTTCACAAAAATTGAAATCCAGAGAGAAATTAGACGTGCCTTCTACCATACCATTACCATGAACTATTTGAAGGCCCTTATCTCCAATATGTCCAAGCCTTTTATGCCGTAGCATGGGCTTTTCTCTAGAGACCACCAGATTTTTTGCTCCACTTTAAGGAACCACAGAGTTATTGCACCCATCAAAAATAATACTACCCAGAAGCTTGTACAAAGTTCAAATCTGAACTCCCTACATCAATAACAGTGCTCCCCAAACCATCTTGTAGGTATCTTTCTCAAACATTGTTTTTACACTTGCATCATCCATCTTGCTTACAGAAAACAGATTTCTAGCCAATGCAGGAATATGTAGAACACCTAGAAGTGTTCTAATCCTTCCACCTTGCAGCTTTAGCTTGACTTTTCCATGTCCGACGATTCTAGCATTCATATCATCCCCTAAGAAGACATCACCACTATCATATTTCTCATACTCGTAGAACTACTCCCTATGGGGAGTGAAGTGAAAGGATGCACCTGAGTCAATCAACCATGCCTCATGATCTACATGTGTACTTGAAGAAGAAGCCAAGTAAACATCCCCACATTCATCTGAGGTGGTTTTCGCCTCTACAAAATGAGCATCACCAAATCCATTTTCTTTCTCATAAGCTTTAGATCTACAGTGCTTTTTGAAGTGCCCTTCCTTCCTACATTTCCAGCACACCTTTATAGGTTTTCCTGGAGATTTAGATCTCCCTCTAGATTTATATCTCCCACTCGAGGACTTATTTTTGTTTCTCTTTTGGGACTGTCCTTGTATAGATGATGCATCTCCATTCTAGCCCTCCATATTTTTCTGTCTCATCTCCTCTGAAAACAACGATGAGACTATTTCATCAAACTTTAAGGTAGTTGTATTGCTACCTATTGCAAAAACCAGACTATCCCACGAATCTAGTATAGAACACAACAAACTGGTGCATTTATCTTCGTATGAAATATTAATATCAACATATAAAATTTAACTTACCACAGTATTAAAGGAGTTCATATGCTCTGTAACCGAGTCTCCATCTTTCATCCTCAAGTTATACAAATTTTTAGATAGGAACAATTTGTTCACCAGAGACTTAGATTGGTACAAAGTCCCTAACTTGTCCCACAAAGCCTTTATCGTAGCTTCCCCTGATACATTCAACGATACTGAATCTAAGATACATAACTGTATTGTGCTATTTTCTTTCCGATCCAACTTCCCCCAGTCTTCACCTGACATTATTGTTCGTTTAGTATCCAAATCTACCGGGATCCACTTATCTTTATCCACTAATAGATATTCCATATTGAGTTTCCACAGCTCAAAACTCTGACCATTAAATTTTTAGATCTTTATCTTTCCGCTGCTCACAATATTCTTTCACTGCAAGAAACGATCCTGTAGATCTCCCATTGAATAGGGTCTACCACTAGCCCAAGAAAAAACCCTCAGTAGCAAATGTGTCCCCTTGAAGTCAAAACAACTTCGATACTAAATGTAGGTTTTAACCCTGTACAAAAATTACATGCATACGAATTCTAAAAACATAAAATAAATAATGGTGAGAACATAAAACATAAAATAGATATACACAGATATTGTCCCCTATATCCCAAAACTGGGACTACCAAATTGATTTTTCATTATATTCCTTTTAATGTTACAATACATATATATGCATGTCGAAGCATCCATTAACCCTAGATTAGAACATAATTATAGTTCCCTTGATCGGCTCTACAAAATACCATAGGCAGAAAACTATCATGCCCAAAACCATGTACAAAATCCATGCACAAAACCATAGGTAGGTTTGTCCACCTAATATAGGGTCCAAAAATAAAATTTTCTTGAGGCGCTGCCTTAGACCCCATGCAGGGGGGATTTCACCCCCCGACAGGGAGAGCTCCCACCCTCATTGCACCCATCACAATGAAGGGGAGGCTATCTGCCCCCCTCTAACCCCTTGACATCGCGTGTGGGGCTAGTAGTGAAAATAATATAACACACACCCAACAATGATGAGTTGATAGCTTGATTCTGCATTGCAAAGAAGGTGGTAAGAATCTTAATGTGCTAATGAATGTGCTTGGATGGGAAGGTTGAATCACCCTATGTGACCCGATCCTAATGATTTGAATAGTACTTTGGTGTGAACAAATAGATTTATTGCTACGAGAATTCAAGAATCTAGAGCTGGAAGTGACATATTACTATCACAATCACCCATGGAAATGGGATTTGGTAGGCTTGATTACCCTATGTCAACCTATTTTAGGCATGATTGTGGTCAATATGTGTGGTTCTAGGTGGAATGCTTTCATATTTAATTTGTCCCTTCCATAGTAAATGGTTTTTATATCTGATTTGTGGTTGTTTGTTAAGCCTAGTGAGATTGATCTAAGTATTTCTGGCTCTAAGGTTGTCTCCAATGTTTATTTGTACTCTTAGTTGTCTAATGTCATTACCTCCTCTCTACATGGGCATGTGTTGATTCCAATATTGGTACCTAGTGTTCCTTATTCCATGGTTGGGCATTAGGAAATCTTCAATCTAATTTTTTTATCTCAGACCCCCTCCTTAAGTGTTCAAGGAAATCGCCCTACATTTGGGCTATTGTTCATTGAAAAATGTAACAAGAAATTCTCAATCTGATTTTTCCTTGATTAAATTGAGAAATATCAAATTTCCACATCAACAGACAACTTGGATGCAGTTAACTTGTGTGACATGGCTTGTGTCACCCATTTTACTCAGTAAATTCGAGCTAGAGGAGTTAGAGTTCAGTTAAGCATGTGTGATTTCTAATTTGTAGCAATCAAGGTCAGTTATCTCAGATTGTTTCCAATTAAACTAGTTCTAATTGTTGGAGGAACTAGTGGAAGGTCAGTTAAGTAGTGGGACTTCGGTCAAACTCAGTGATCATCCAATTAATTGATCAATCAACCCAAAATTGCTAATGCATGTAGAGAATTCAAGCTCCCCAACTATGGTGGAGATTCCAAAGCAATGTAACATCAATTGTAGACTAGTCTTGAGTGTACAGGTGTTGCATGCAATTAGATGATCAACCTTGGGAATTGCGCAATCCATTTTGGAGAAATTCCTAAATAATCGGGGCCTAATTTCTCAAGGAATTGAGCAAGGAAATAGGGGCTCAATCAGAGGAAAAAAATTAACTAAGTATGGGTCAAAGCTTCTCAATGAGCAGAGAGATAGGTTATTCACTTGAAGGTTGTGCTCAGTTGAGAAAATCAATTGTAATACATCTTTATTCATCATATTAATATAAGAAAGCATTGGGGTTTTTAGTAGATTTCTTTCCCCGAGAAAAATATTGTGTGCATGTGTGTTATTTATCATTGCATGTTTGTGATTGATGTTCTAAATTGTTAATTTAATTCCACAGAGCAGTAGAGTAGGCTTGTGCCTTGTGATTTTGATTAAAATCTTATGAGCAGTTGCAAATCTAAATCTTAATTTATACATGGTATGAGAGCGGGATTCACATTAGAGCAGTAATTTCGAAGTTGTTTCTTAGGAGAATCAAATTTTCACTTCAGTGCAATAGGATCTCTTTAGAGCTGAGAAGATGACCTTCAACGACCTGAGGTTAGAGTATGCCTTGGAATGCAACTCTAATTTTATTGCATGGAAGGATCGCATGGAGGTGGTATTGGATGAAAATGGATTTCTAGGATACATCAAGACATATGTTGCAAAACCACAAGCATTTGATTCCCAAAACCTTCCTTAGTGGAAGAAAGATGTAGCCAAAGAGAGGAGAATAATCTTGGAGGGAGTACAGGATCACATTGTCTCGAATCTCCATAGAAAAGAAACTTTGTTTGCGATGTGGAAAGCACTGACAAAATTGTTCGAGAATAGTAGTGACCGCAAGAAGCTAGCGCTCAAGGATAAAATTTGAAATATCCAGATGCAAAAGAATGACACTATTTCGCAGTATCTGAGCAAGTTCACACAATTTCATGAGGAACTTGGCAGGGTTGGTGTTAATGTTGCAGAAGATGACTTGGTAAGCCTAGCCCTTATGGGCCTTCCCAAGAGTTAGCATAGCTATTAAGATTCGGTGAATGTGAGGGGGAAACTATTGAATTGGGAACGCTTATGGTTTGATTTGGTATAGGAGGAAATAAGGTAGAATACCAGAAATGGGACTTCATCTAAGGAAGAGGATGAAGAAAACTTTGCATTGGTGGGAAAGGGAAAGAAAGGAAATGAAATAATGGAAAAGGGAAGAAATCTCAATCCAAAATAGATTCCAGCCAAGGGGGAAAGAAGAAATATTTGTTTGAAATTAAATGCTTCAATTGTCATTAATTTGGGCACTATGCCACAAAGTTTCCACGCAAAAAGTCGAGCAAGAAGACCTCAGGAGGAGTAGTAGGTGAAGCTTTGGCTTCATAGTTCAAGCTCAACTTCACCCTTATTGCATGCATGGCAAGCAAAATGATGGGGAGCGTTTGGTACTTGGACTTAGGTGCATCGTTCCACATGACATGGTGTAGAGACTTTTTTAGTGACCTATAGGAGACATATTTGTAGACGCACATCGAGATGGGGGATGACGACAGCTACAGCGTGACCAGGGTTGGTACAATCACTTTTTAGAGGGAGTTAGGCTCCCCTCTCAAGCTCAAGGATGTCATGTTCATTCGGGGCCTAAAGAAGAATCTCATCTTTGTTGCAATTTTGGAAGACCGTGGTTATGATGTGATCTTCAGCAAAAGAAAGGCATTCCCGAGACACATAGCCATGGGACAGGAGAAGCATATCGAGGTTTGTGTGAAGAACATGTATAAGTTAGATGTGGAAGACTGTGTTGCATTAATCACAAAGGCGGAGAAGGTGACCAGACCAATGTCGGTGAACTTTGGCACATAAGACTTGGCCATTTGCATAATGGTTCCTTGAAGATTATGTATAAAATAACGACAGGCCTCCCTAAAGGAACACTTGAGCAACAAGATGTTTGCAAAGGATGTACCTTGGGAAGTATACAAAATCCACATTCCATGATTGGGACAACAAAGCACATGCAGTCTTGGAAAGGATCCACTATGATGTTTGCGGACCTTTCTCGACAGTCTCCACTGCTAGACAAATATTTTATCATTTTTATTGATGACTTCTCACAAAAGTGTTGGATCTTCTTCAAGCAAAAGAAAGGTGAGACATTGTCCAAGTTCATAGAATTCAAGGCACTAGTTGAGAAAGAAATCAACAAGAAGGTGAAGGCTCTCAGGAGCGATAATGGAGGTGAGTATGTGTCAAATGAATATAAAAATTTATGTGCGAAAGAAGGCATTTGATGAGATTTGACAACACCCCACAACCCACAATAGAATGGGTTGGCTGAGAGAAAGAATCATAGCATTGTGGGACCTATGAGGGCAATGTTTTTATGACCAAGGCTTATCACTGCATTTGTGGGCATAGGCATGCAACGCAATTGATCTAGGTGGATCTTGGTGGCCACTTGCCAAGTCCACTTGGACCCCCACCATTGTTTCTCTCAGCATTTTTAGTTTCCTTAATTGTAGCACAACCTACTATTTTTAGTAGTTTTTCAGATCTTGAACTTTTGGAGCCGTTTTAAGGCCCTAAACGACGTTTTTTTGGGAAATCTGGGGGCAACATGGGTCCATGGACCTATGTTCCCCTTCCCAAAGTGGTAGTGCTCGGATATATCTTTCTAACAAGCTATTGTACGCGTCAAACAAAGATCGTATGCCAAAGTTATGACCCCGGGAAGTTGATGTACCAATTTACCCAAGCGAGGCCCACAGTTTGGTGTTTCATCTTCTAGAGTTAGGTTTTGGAATGTTAATGGTTTTCCATTGTTTCTAAACAATAAATAGGCCTTCGAGCCTCATTGTAACACAGTTCAGAGGCATGTAGCCACCACATCTCTTCTCAGAGATAAGCTACCATTGCCCTAGCTGGTTTATTTCCATTTCTGGTTGTAAGCATTTTTCAGTACTTTCCATTAATGAAATGAAGCACTATTTCTGCTGCGTCTTTGTGTATATGGTTATCTCTATATTTTATTGCATTCCTGTTTAAATCCAGATTAGTGGTATCAGAGCGGTCTGCTTTTTCTCTGTTTTTCTTTGCATGTCCCCAACGAGGTCGGGATATAAGGAGTTAGGGCTTGAACTGGTCGAACCTTTGCAAGACCAGCCTCGCAAATATCGATGGCCTCCCATGGCAGATGAGAAGAAAGACAAGGGGGCAGGAGATCCTATCAAAATCTTGCTCGAAGAAGCCCTCGAGCGACAATGGAATGCGATAATGGACAAATTTGCCCAAATCCTTCAGCGGCTTCCCAGAAGCGACGCATCGGCTTCCAGCAGCTACTTTGGAAACGCCACGCCCTTTAAGGTATAAGTTAATTTTGAAATCCCCATATTCGAGGGTCAGATAGACACAGATGTCGTAGATAAATGGTTAAATCTGCTAGAGGGTTATTTTTCTGTTCATGATTTTTCAAGTCAAGAAAAGATTGTTTTTGCTCTTCTCAAAGCAGCCCCCCATGTCAAGGACTGGTGGGAAACCTACTGCGAGCAGAAGGATGAAAGTACTGGCTCACTATTTTCAGCCACACCCACCTGGAATTCATTCCGGGATGCCATCAAGGAGCAATACTACCCTGTTGGAAGCTATGAGGATCAATACATAAAGTGGACCATGTTGCGGCAGGGGAGGGACCAAGACGTGCCGGAGTTCACCACTCTTTTCCATACCCTTTACACAAAGTTGGGTATCAAGGATCTAGAGCAGCATTTGATACTCAAATACCGTGGCTACCTGCACAAGTACATCCAGGAAGAAATAGAGTTCCTGAACATCTCCTCGCTCGGCACAACATACCGATATGCCGTCAAGGTCAATCAGAAGTTTAAACAAAAGAAGCGAGACTTTGGATCTGCGAATCTAAAGCAACGGAAAGGTGCCCCTAAAACACAAAACAAAGGACAAAGCCAAGGTGGGGCAGCCCAAGACAACCCGCCAAAGCTACAAGCAAAGAACACTGCCGCGAAGCCGAAAAAGGACACGGGAAAATGGTGTGAGTTTCATAAGAGATCCACTCACAACACAAGTGAGTGTCGGGCCAAGTAGTCACTGATGGCTAAGTTAAAGGTTTTAGAATCAGATGCATGTTCTGACTCTGAGTCAGAACGCAACAAGGGGAATGACAAAGGGAAGAAGATCATTGATGCGGATCCCAACGCCACTGTTGCTACTGCCAAGATCCAGAAAAATGAACCCAAAGATCTAGAGGAGGAGGAGCGTCTCTTCCACTCCTAGATGTGGGTAAAGGGCTCCCTGCTACAGTTCATTGTCGATAGCAGGAGCCCAAAGAACCTCATTTCGGAAAAGGTCGTGAAGCGGTTGGGATTACCCACCACAGCACATCCACAACCGTACACCATCGGGTGGCTTCACGAAGGACGGGATCTTCATGTGAGCCAACAGTGTCGCCTTCCATACAACATCAAGCCCTTCACGGATGAGGTATTGTGTGACATTGCTCCCCTTGAAGTTTGTGATGTATTATTAGGACAACCATACTTGTGGAAGCAAAATGTTGTGTATGAATCAAGACCCCGTGTTGTTATTATTACATTGGGAAATAAGTTGTACAGGATACCAGAGGTAGCATCGCTTACCACCATCTCTTTGATTACTGCAAAACAATGCAGTAAGCTCATTTCCAAAACCGGGAAATTTGTTTTCCTGATGATACACCCTCAAGGAAAGAAGAAGACGGTGGCCATGGCCTCTAGACAGGGCCCCTCCGCACGACAACTATAGATGGACAAGGTCGTGGAGGAGTACGAGGACATCTTCACCTCCCCCGCAGGGGTTCCTCTACATTGTCAGGTCAAGCACTCTATCGATCTGACCCCAGGTGCACCGCTACCCAATGGACCAATTTATCGGCGCTCCATTCTAGAGAATGATGAAATCAAGAGGCAGATTCAGGAGCTCCTGCAGAAAGGTCACATCCGTCTGAGTTCATCGCCTTGTGGGAGACCAATCATGTTGGTACAGAAGAAGGATGGCACTTGGAGACTCTGTATTGACTATCGGGCGCTGAACAAGATCATTGTCCATAATAGGTACCCAATCCCGTGGATTGAAGACCTCCTAGACCAACTATAGGGGGCGAAATATTTCAGCAAGATTGGTTTGAAGTCAGGATATCACCAGGTACCAATTGAACCATTTGATGTGTGGAAGACTGCCTTTAAAGCCAAGAAGGGCCTTTTCGAATGGTTGGTTATGCCTTTCAGATTAACGAATGCTCCTACAACCTTCATGAGGCTAATGGATGACATATTTTGGCAATTCACCAACTCATTTGTAGTTGTATACTTGGATGAAATTCTGATCTTCAGCCAGAGTTGGGAAGAGCACCTCCACCACATCCGATAGGTCCTCCAACAACTGCGGCAACACAAGCTGTGTGCTAATTTGGAGAAATGCACTTTTGGCATGACCCAGGTTCAGTATCTAGGATACATTATTGATGAACAAGGAGTGCATGTGGATCCAGCCAAGATCCAAGTCATTCAGGATTGGCCATCTCCAATCACTTTGACAGAGCTCCGCAGCTTTCTAGGTCTTTCCAACTTCTACTGCAACTTTGTGTTGGGGTTTTCTCATATCACTTGGCCCTTGAGTCAAGTCACCAAGGGAGGATCCAAAGAAAAATTCTTTTGGTCTAAATCTCAACAGAAGGCATTCATAGAGTTGAAAGATTGCCTTTGCACAACACCAGTGCTTGCATTACCAGATTTGCAACAACCATTTGAGGTCGAGACAAATGCCTCTGACTATGCTATTGGGGCAGTCCTTACTCAACACGGGCATCCCGTGGCATATCATAGTGAAAACTTTCAGACACAGTCCGGAAGTATCCCACTTATGATAAAGAGATGTATTCCATTGTGCAGGGCTGCCAACAATGGAAGCATTACATTTTGGGGAAGGAAACGGTCATCCACACAGACCATCAACCCCTGTAGTTCATACAGACCCAAGGGAAATTGCATAATGATCGCCATCAGAAGTGGTCTACATACCTACAACAGTTTCATTTGAATATCAAATATAAGAAGTGCAGCACCAATAATGTTGTAGATTGCCTCAGTCGACCACCGATCATGGCGTTAACCACCGTGCTCAACTCTTGTGGGCATGAGACTTCCGACTGGCCACTTCTCTACAAAAGTGACCCAGCATTCGGCCACACATACCAGACACTCTTGGAGGGTCAGCATGTTCCAGATTTTCACCTCCAGGATGCCCTTTTATGCCACCTAGGTCACCTTTGTGTTCCTTCCAGCGAGCATGCCAAGATGATTTTGGAAGCACACTACAGTCGGGCTGCTGGGCATTTCGGGGTTGAGAAAACGGTGGCAGTGCTGCAAAAGTATTTCTATTGGCCGAATCTTCGACAGGATGTTGGGAAGTACATCAGATCATGCACTGCCTATGCCATTGCCAAACCGACCATCAAGAAGCAAGGTCTCTATGCCCCGTTGCCTACCCCTAGTCGACCTTGGGAATCCATCTCCATGGATTACATGTCAGGCCTTCCTTCCACTAAGCATGGAAATGACTGTGTTTTTATGGTCGTTGACAGGTTCTCAAAGATGGCCATTATGGCGGCCTGCAAGAAGAATATCACAGCAGAAGCAACTGCTAAACTCTTCTTTGAACGAGTGTGGGTGAAATTTGGGATCCCACAGTCTATCATCTCAGATCGGGACAGTGGGTTCCTCAGTACATTTTGGTCTAGTCTCTGGTCAATGCTGGACACCAAACTCACTAAGTCCACAACCTTCCATCCTTAAACTGATGGCCAGACAGAGGTTGTCAATAGGATGATTATGCACATTCTGCGCATGTATAACTCAAAGCATCCACGCACATGGGACGAGAGCCTCTCCTATGTTCAACACAACTACAACCGAGCTCTTCACAGCTCGACTTGCCACAACCCTTTTCAGGTGGGCTTGGGATTCCAGCCACTATGCCCCATTGATGTGGCCATGCCATTTGCAGATACTCACACAGATTCAACTCAGGTTCAGTCCGAAACAAATAAGGAAACCAGCTTCATTGAGCACATCCAACATATTTTCCAGCAGGTCCATGACATTCTGGAGAAATCAAATGCCAAGTACAAGCAGCGACATGATCAACATTAGGTGCCACACAATTTTCAGGTGGGTGACAAAGTCTGGTTGCATTTGCAAAAGGAATGCCTTACTGGAGCCTATCGGAAACTGAGACCACTTCGATATAGTCCTTACACCATTACTAAGGCTGTGGGAGACAATGCATTTGAGCTCAGCATTCCCCCATTCCTTGGCCTGCATCTAGTATTCAATGTGGACCGGCTTCAACCATACTTTCCACCATTGCTAGACACATCCGGCATTGCAAAACAACTCACACCCACATAATTAAATCAAGATTGCATGGAACAAGCTGCAACTGATCGGATCATGGACACACAGATCAAGAACACTCACCAACAGAATATCCAACTGTATCGATTTGTCAAAGCAGGCCAATTCCTTCACCAGGGCAAGTGGCTCACCAGGGACCAAGTTCAGCAAAAGTTTCCTCATCTCATGGAGGCAATCAACGCAATGGTGACCATTGCTTCCTAAGGGGGGAGGAATGATCCAGGTGGATATTGGTGGCCACCTTCCAAGTCTATTTGGACCCCCATCATTGTTTCTCTCAGCATTTTCAGTTTCCTTAATTGTAGCACAACTTACTATTTTTAGCAGTTTTTTCGGGTCCTGAACTTCCAGAGCCGTTTTGAGGCCCTAAACGACATTTTTTGGGAAATCTGGGGGCAACATGGGTCCATGAACTGATGTTGCCCTTCCCAAAGTGGTAGTTCTCGGATAGATCTTTCTAACGAGCTATCGTACGCATCAAACGGAGATGATATGCCAAAGTTGCGACCCCGGGAAATTGATGTACCAATTTACCCAAACGGGGCCCATAATTTGGCGTTTCATCTTCTAGGGTTAGGTTTTGGGATGTGAAGGGTTTTTTCATTGTTTCTCAACAATAAATAGGCCTCTGAGCCTCATTGTAACACAGTTCAGAGGCATGCAGTCACCACATCTCTTCTCAGAGATAAGCTACCATCACCCTAGCTGGTTTATTTCCATTTCTGGTTGTAAGCATTTTTCGCTATTTTCCATTAATGAAATGAAGCATTGTTTCCACTGCATCTTTGTGTATATGGTTATCTCTGTATTTTGTTGCGTTCCTGTTTAAATCCAGATCATATGAGCTAACATAGGAGTGAATATCAAGATATTTCTAAGTGAACTTGTTCCTTTCACCCATGGAAACTCATTTAGGTTGATTAACACTCTTCTTGAGGAAAAAAACAGAGTTACCCTGGGCACTAACGCACATGATGCATTGCTAGGAAGCTTTATAAAGCAGGTTGCTAGTTCCTGGAGAGAGTTAGCTTGAGAAATGGGCCTGTGAACTTGGGCAGTCTTTCGATCATCCTGCCTTTCTCCTCTGAGCTGGTGAGGAGGTAATTTTCCTATGTAACATATTCTAAGTGTGTAATAACAATGTCATGTATGCACGATTTCACCTTCTCTCACACTTAGTCATTTTTCCTAAAAATATGTCGACCAGACAACCCTCCTTCAACCAGACCCCGACTGAGCTGAACTGTGCAATCTAAGCTCTCAATGACCCTGCTCTACTTTGTATAACTACTTAGAGTTTGAGGTTGTCCTCCAAGGCAGCTTGCACTGTGCAAGCCTGGAAGTGAGCCAGTTGACTTCCTTCTAGAACTACGTGGAAGTTGTCCCAAAGTCCAATCCAATCTGCGCTTCCCACAAGATCACTCATCAAGCCTCCCTCTAGTCTCCTGGAAAATCTAAACTGAACTATCACCTGGGGTTGCACTTCTCCCCAAAATTGTGCATAAGTTTCCCAATTGTGCAGACATGTGAGACAGACCTCAGTTTCCTGTCACTGCACTGTCTCGATAAATTGCACAGATCTAATTGGCAGGGCCCATGCTAGTCTACTCTACTATCCCTCTGAAAATTGCACAGATTTGAATTGCACTTTCCCTTCTGCCCTGCTCTCCACTCATCCTAAAAACTACATAGTTATGTTGGGAAGGCCCCTGCTTCTTGTCCTGGACTATCTCCTAGAATTGTGCAGTTATGACTAGCAACTCCCTACAGCTTGATCCAACCTTCATCTAGAAAATTGTGCAGAAATGTCTGCTAGTACCTCCTCTTACCCACTTTGTCTTCCCCAAAGAAACTACGTAGATTCCTAGCTGGAATCCTAGATGACCTGCTCAGTCCTCATCTTAAAAAATGCGCAGAACTTTCAAGCAGTTCCTCTAGACACCCTGCCATGTCTTCCTCCTAGGAACTGTGCAATTTTTCCTCCCCGTTGGGTTCTCTCCCACAAATGTCACTGTTTTCTCGATTGAGCGAATTTCCCCCCCAATGACATCTGTGTAGTTTTTCTCGACAGTTCCCCGAAGCCTCTCATCCCAGCCTGAGCTGTGGTCTTCATAGTTTCAGTGTCTTGTCCTCCCTCCTAGTCACCTCGAACTGAAACACAAGAATAATGTATCATGCTAGGTTAGGAGGTTTTGGATTTGATGTCATGTTGTCATGAGTGAATTGTAGGAATAAGTACATTGATGGATCATGGAGTGACGACGAACAAGATGAAGAAGGGGCGCATGCTAGAAGACTTCCTCACATTTGAACGTACATATGAAGCATATCAAACAACAAGCAAAAGAAACACATGCATGGCACCATCTTGCAAAGACCAAGACCATTGAAGACCTTGCAACACCAAGCTATGCAGTGATTAAGACAAAGTACATTCAAGGACACATCCATCACTTAACAACACAATAGGTTGACATGGACACCACAGTCAGCCAATACATGTCAATAGTGTCATGTCAAGTTGTGTTATGAGTTGTCTCGGCCACCTCACTACTATGAGCCGTAACTGTTGTAATCAGATGTAATGTAAAGTGAAATTCCAAGTGTCATTAGTGGAATGCAAATAATCATATGTAATGTAAAGAGTTATATGTAACAAAGTTGAAGAATCATGAGGGTAGTCTAAGAGTAACAAAGGGAATTTCAAGGGTCACCCCACCCTTTGCGATATATAGAACCTCATAACTCATAGAACAGGCTTTTTGGAGCCAATACTTTTCTAGGCATTGCATAGAGAGGGCTTGGAGAGTATTGTGACAAGCCTTGGCTTCTCCATAGTGCAGAGTGAGTACATCTCTTTGGAGGAGAAGGTGGTGTTGACTGTAACATTCCACTGTTGGGGCTAGTGGTTATCATGGTTGTATGTATGGATGGAACTTTCGCATTATATAATATAATAGAGCCAACATATTTCATGCATATGTTGTTATTGTAGTTTCACTAATCTAGTTACTTTAGAAATGTATGTAGTTTTAACTTACACATTTATGTATGGACTATTCCATATGTGATTGCATGAATCTTATTGAAGCATGTTGTAGGCTTAACCCATCACTTTTTATTGTCAACTATTTTGATTTCCATCTTGTGATGTCATTCAGGTTATGTACTATTACAGGCTTCTAAGGGGCACACTTCCTTTTCCCCCATGTGTTAGAAGCTCCCCATGCATCTCTCTTGACTTGTTACAAGGTCACACACTTTCTTCCGACAAAGATATCATGCTTACCTCTATGCGCTATCGCAGTCAAGGCATAGATTTACTACCCACTGTTGGGACTCCTAATCCAAATAGTCCGAGGTCTTGTTGGGACTTCTTATCGGGGAGATCCCCTGACATGTTGGTGGGTCTGGCACCGTCAACAAACAACTAGGAAAAACTTTTTCCTTTCAAACGAGAAGCTTGTAGAAGACAAGAATGGAGTGAGGAGAAAAAGTATGCCTTTCCCTTGGGACAAGGTAACCTACCATATCCTTAAAAACATATCTCATGAAGGGAGATTAAGTGTAGTTTATTCCTACCACTTCAGGTTGCTCCAAGAGCTGAGATTCAAGGAAGACTTAACCGTTTCTTAAAGACATGGTGTCCCTCATTTCCTTCCACAGTCAATCATGGAGATGAGTTAGAAGGTAAGGGAAGGAAAACATTAGCATTTAGCTCACCATGGCCTCATCAAATTGATAGTGGTAGAAGATATGAACCATTTGAGAATCCATGTCATATGGAAAAAAAATGGTAAGCATGGATAGGGACACTTTCATAGAAACACAAGCCCTCACACCAGGAGAAACTCCAACCTCTAGTGTTGGAGGAAGAAAGGGAAAAATAGAGGAAGAAGAAGCAACAAATACAAAAGAGGAAGAGTCAGCAAGATTAGAAGAAGAAGAAAGAAATATAGAAGAGGAAGGAGAAAAAAGAACAAAATAAGAGGAAACAAAGACATAATAGAAAGAGGCAACAAATGCAGATGAAGGAGAATCATAGATGAAAGGAGAAGGAAGACTAGGCCCCAAGACTACTTCTCCACCCCTAGGAACAAAAGATACTAAACAGGAAGTAGCTGCAACATTAGCTACATTGGGAACTCCTGTTAAGCCCAAGAGGAAGCAATCAATACCAACTCAAATGTATTTCAGAACTAGGAAGAGCACTATAATTAGACAAGGAAAGATATAAAATCCTACAAGGGTTCCTACAATTATTGATGATTCACTAAGCAAACAGGAAGAAATAGGACCTAGTAAGGGAAACATTGAGGAGGTCACTCCTCCTAGAACCAAAAACAAGTCACCCATAGAACCTGTGAGTATGCCTACCACCAGGTCTACCACTTTCAAGAAGCCAAGGATACAATCTACCTTTGAGGAAGAGGAAAAAGAGAATCTACAAGATGATTGAGGTTTGCTACAACAGAGACAGGATTTGCTGTAGGAGGGGCAAAATTTTCTACAGGCATAACAGGGGAAGCTATTGGAGCCCAAGAAATATTCACAAGAGGTAGCCATCACCTCAAAAACTATTGGAAAATACCTTCAAGATCTCCAAGAACCTAGCCCACAACCTAGCTTGAGATCCTACTACAAATTCATTGGAGGGAGGATTATCCCTGAAAAATTTGTAGCCCCACTCCTTTATAAGCTAGAGATAGAAAAAGGTGGAACCCACAAGTGGATGAAAATTACTAAATCTAAGAAGGTAGAAGGTATAGACCTCATGGAATAAAAGGTCATTGAAATTAGCGCAAAGAATTAAGTGAGCTAAGAATGAGAGAGTCTATAATGAAGGAGCATCTATAGGCATAAAAAAATGAGGCTGAGAGAGAGGCTGCAGGAGAAAGAAGCACAAATTGCCACCATGGAAAGTCTTTCCATGGAAGAATTTCAATGAATACAACCATCAAAGTCTCATGCCCTCTTTCTGAAATAAAATGGCTAAAGTTCCAAATAAAAACCTTGGAACAAAATACATCTACACCCTTTCAGGATTACAAACAAATCATTGAATTTTGCAACCAAGCTAACATGGAAGACAAAGAAAAATTGGTTGAATTCTACATACACAACCTCACTTTGACAAAAATGATTTTTTTGGGATCCCGATGCAAGATTGGGAGATATGTAGTTGATGGCCTTAGAATCTTGGATGACTCATGAGGAAACAAGAGCAAAGGAAGTGAAAAGGGTAATGAAAAAGGAAGAAAAAGAATTGTTGTATATCAGGGTAGAGTTAGTGAGCCTGAAGGTTGTCATTATCAATCATGGCCTCATCTCCAATGATGTTGCTTTAGCACCTAAATACCTTGCTAACCAAGAGAAAGCCCGTCTACACTTTGAAGACACATCCAATTTGTTGGGAACATAAAATCTGCAAGATTTCTAGAGGAGATGGCATGCCTTACCCCATAATCTACATATTAGAGAATATCACTCTCCTGAAAGGCGAAGGAATGTCATGGAGAGAACACCATTATACAAGAGGATCATGCAGAGGATGAAAATTAGGTGGATAGGACTCAAGCTCTATCCACCCTTGCTACTAGTCTTACAAGAAGGAAGAGATGAAGCAGGAGAGCAAAAGGAATGGACATAAATAGAAGAATGCAGGTTTTTACCACCAAGAGGGAAAACCATCTAAGGAGCCGTGGGATGTCAGGGTGGCCACCAGGGCCATGAAAGAGATGTACATGGATGACTGAGTTGGTCAGAGGATGAGAAAAACCTTTAGCAAGGGGTGATGATGAGTCTCATTAATAGGTATATTTTGAAGATTAATATGCCATCCTCCAGCCTTAAACCTATCCTTCTCTTTCATTAATTCACATTTTTCATTATAATATTCTTAGTAAGGGGAGAAAAAGGTGTTTTTCATAGTATATGGCCTAATGTGGTTTAATTTCATGAAAATGAAGCATTTTTCAGGTTATTACTATGCAAGGGCTTAATGGATATAACTATGAGAGAAGCTAGGGGGTTTATCCACCACCTTAACTCCCGAAAGTCAGCTTCGGATCACCATATCCTCTCTCACCAGTTCGAATTCATTGGTAGATGAGTGACTCCTAGTCCAAGTGAAGATCAAGAAGGATAAGATCCACCATTTTCGAGATCAAGGAGGGAACCATTCCTACTTTCAAGGGAGTTTCTTTATTTTTCCTTTTGTATGAATAAACTAGAAAGAGATCTCATTAGGATTGGAAGTTTTTGTTCAACTAGGTGTAGCTATTGAGCTCCAAGATTGAAATTGTTGTTTTCAACTTTTATGTGATGTATTAGACGTACAATTTTTGATAATGAGAAGTTGGATTTTAAGCTACATCTGAGTTAGTTTCATAGGGCTGAGACCCTTGGGTTTGGGCCCAACCCAGAGGCTTTGGTCCCTCTTATTGTACTTATGTTTCTTCTTGATTCCAAGTAGTTCATAGTTTCTTGCATTTTAGTAGAAATTAACCTATAAGATCCTATGGTTGCAACCTCTACATCAACTCTCTTATGGGAGAATGAGTGGAAGGATTCAAAAGCACAACCCAAAAAGAATGCGTTTATGGTTTCTTGGAAATATGTTAATGTTAGTTGTCATATTGATATTTCCTTTATGTAGTTTAGAAGTTAGTTTAGTGATTAGATCAGTGGTATTACATGAATTAGATTTCATTTAAATCCAACTCAACTTTTCCATCATAAGTTATTTCGTTTTATAAATGGTAAATGGATGCATGCATGTGATTGATTGCAAGGTTGATTGATCTGCAGGGAAGGGCACCTTCACCACTTCCATCCTGAGCTCTTTGATCTTCTCCTTCCACCACCAAACTCTGTCCCAAAAAACCTGTTTTATAAGTTATTATGTCTAGGTCACTGAGAGTACTCATCCTAGTGCAAGGAAGGCCTCTAAGAGGTCCTGAGCTTGGCTAGGGGCTCAAACCAACCTCATTTCATTTTCTTCAACTACTATCCACCTCTCCATACCCTCAAGCCAACGTTTTCACCTTCAAACACCATTCGGATGCCCTCCTGTAGCATTACAGACCTCCTATAGAAATCACCTGTAGCAAACTTTTTCTTCATCAATTTGACCCACATTGCAACTTTGACTTAGAATAGATGCATAATGACCCCCAAATGTGATAATATGATAAAGGAAATCTCCTAGGCCACTCCAAACTTTCCTTGTCTTCACTACAAAAATATAGTAGAGTTAGTTTCTTTATCATGCAAGTAGGTTATTGATTTATGAGCAAGTATGAACTAGGTAGATGGTACCTACAATTCTAATTGGTAGTTTGATGAATTATGCAAGATAAATTAGTTTCCTTTTTTAAAGTAGATGAGGTAATTTGATGAATTCTGCAAGATAACATAGCTTCATTTCTACAAATAGGTTAGCTTTTGTCTTTTCATGAATTCAGTATTTAGGGTTTTACAAGTTGAGTCAATGGAATGTCTATTTTCATAGCTAGAAGCAATTTCCAATTGTCCTTTGATCAAACTTTCATTTTAATTTAGTAGGAGGAAGGGTATTTGAGAACTTTTTTATTTAATATCATAACTAAGGGTGGCATGAGTGGAATCCTATATGTTGCACATATAACACTGTCACCTCAAAATTTGTACGAACCCCAGGTTGATAATTTTAGTTGAGGGGCCCTTGGGAGTTGCAACATTCTTGGTGCAATACCAGGGCTCACCAGTAGCCCCATTACATTGGGTGCATGATGTAAACTTGAGTCCATAGAGTCATGGTTGGTGATAGGTGTGCTTATAAAGGTGTCATTTGTCAATCCTATATATTTGTCACAACCATCTATTTGCACCATGAAGCATTGTATATGTTTGGTATTTCATTGTATATCATTGTAGTTTAGAGTGACACAACGTATATGTTGCTACAACAACAAAGAGAGTGTATTTGCAACCCCACTACATGCTTAGGGGGAGCATGTTTGATCTCAGAGATTGCATGGCAATGGCTAGAGACTTGTTGGCAGTTGAGTTCCTTGTTTTACATGCTTATCTTTCACGAGATATTTCTCTCATCCGAAACATTATTAGCATTGTTCTTCAGTGTTGGTATGACCCTTTGCCATTGATGTCAAAGGGGGAGAGAATTTGGATTGATAGAGATCAACCTTAATTTTTCAACTTCAGCATTGGAGAGAGTATGGAGATCAACCTAAGATGTTAGAGATCAAATTGAGTTTGACATCAATGCCAAAGGGGGAACTTGTTGGCATTGATGTCAACAAGGTCATGGTGTTGCTTATCATATGTCTTATGCCAATCTAAGCATGTTGGTAGTCCTCCTCATGATGAATGTGATGAGTGTTGGGTCGTAGTAGTGGTCAGTGTGTTGGTCTTGTTAGTTGGCATTGATGTCAACTTGGTTGTGGTATGACTTAGTGTAGGAAGTAATGCAAAATTCAGAAGTAGAGATGGATTCAGGGCATGTTTATGATGGTTTGTTACAAGTTTATATTGCTAAAAGTATTGGAGGTGCCTCTACAGGTGTTGGAGGAAGTTGGATGACTTGATGTTGCTGTTGCAGGTGTTAGAGATGTTGCTACATGTGTTTAGATGCTTCTACAAGTGTTGGAAGCATTGGAGATGTTGCAACATATTTTGGAGATGTTTCTATAAGTGTTAGGGATGTTTGATGGTTTGAAGATGTTGTTATAGATGCTAGAGGTAGTTGGACATATTGATTATGTCGTTGTAGGTTTTGGAGATGTTGGACAAGTTTTGGAGAGCTGATGAAGGTCACCTAATTTATTCCATGTTGTCGTGATTTGGATGATCTTGTATTGAGTCCTATGCTTGTTTTCATGATATAAGATTGCTTGAGAAAGGAGGTGATGATGTCTCAAGCATCCTCCCAGAGCAGAATTGGCAGAGTATATGAGGAAGAAAGAAAAATAAGGGGTAACGCTGGCTAGGGCTAGGGCTTGCAAAAAAGAGTTATAACACAGTCCAGCAAAGGAAAGGGCGCATTACTCTATTTTGAGTGATTTTCCTCCGAATTCCTTGCACAACTAAGGTAAATTAAGTGTTTTGGTGATGGTTTGTGTTCAGAACTTGTTCAACATCTTCAAAACCTGCGACAACATTGACTAACACCTAAATATGGAAGAAATCTAAAGTTCCCATGGGAACCTAAGACACACAATGACTCATGTACACCGAATTAACTAAACAGTAGATATCTATGCTTCCTTTTGTAATTTTAAAGGAAAACAATGTGGAGTTGGAAGTTTCTGTGGAAATAAAATACAACTTCCTTATTTGTCTTATATCCATTATCAATTTACCATAAAGAATAACGCTTCCTTTGTCACCATCCAGTGAACAATAAAGAAACACTAAAATTCACAAATTACTTTTGGCATTGCAAAAAAAAATGCAAATATATCAAAAATAAACAATTATTATCTTTTATTAAATTACTTCTATATATTGTAGATATTTACTATTTCTAAATTCATTTATAAAACATTATACTTATTATTTATTATAAAAATTATAATTTTTTTATTTTTTATAAAAAAATTTTTCAATTTATATATATTTATAAAAAAAAAATTTAATAATAATATTATTAATATTACACGTATCCCTTAGCTTGTAATATTATTATTATTACACATTTAATATTAACAAAAAAATACCTACATTTATTACACATGTAATATATTCCCAACCATTATATTGGCACAATTCAGCTTACTACTTTTAACTGAATTGGTAATTATTAGTCCCTGCCCGCAGGCACGGCGAGGCGGGGACCATACGGGGATTATGGTAATTGATATGCCGGGTTTTTATATTAATTTTAGTGGTTTATTATGAAGATTGTATCTAACTTATTATTGTTTGCAAATTTTATTTTATTTTAAGTCTCTTCTCGAGGCGAAGAAGTTAAACTATATATTACAATTATCTATTTCCTTTTGTATTTTGAAATTTAATAAAAGTTTAAAACTAATGCTAACATTAGTTTGGATGACATTGCAGGTTTAGAAATTAAAAATATGTGTTTGTTTTATCTTACTGCATTGCCAAAGTTGGAGTGTAAACACATAGTTGGTACATGTTTAAAATTTTGTATAGGAATACACATGGTTGTTACATGTTTAAAACTTTGCATGGGAGTACCCACTTGTCTGTATAGGAATTTATTTGGGGTTTATTTTGACTTTCTGCATGTACTGGCATTGCCCCTCCTGCTTAGCCACGGCAGTAGCCTGCTTCACGCCTCTGTTCATTGCCCCATCCTATTGTGGCAACCTGTTTCATGCCTTTGTTCATTGCCCTATCCTATTGCTATTGCACCATTTGCACTGGGAATAGGGGGAAGTACAATGGACAACCAATCCTGCAAGTAAGAAACAACCAATCTTGCTGGTCAAAACAACTAGCATCCTTTATTATGATTTCTTTGTATTTTCCTTTATTATGATTTCCCATATTTTTGCTATGATTTCCTCAACAGTAAATTTTCATTTATGATTGAATGAGAATTTAGCACTGCACAGTGAATTTTCATTTATCATTTAAATGATCTTGAACTGTAAATTTTCATTTATGTTTGAATGGTAACTCAATACTGCACAATCAATTTTCATTTAATATCATTTATGATGGAATTCTGTGCAATTTTGTAATTAGTTTTAGTGGTTCCATTTATCATTTAATTTTCATTTAATATCATTTATGATTGAATTCTTTGCAATTTTGTAATTCAAGTTTCAATGATTCCATTTATCATTTAATATCATTTATGATTGATTTTTGTGCAATTTTGTACTTCAAGTTTCAGTCATTCCATTGAAAGCTTCAGTAATTCCATTAATAATTATCTTTTGCTATGATTTCCTACACAATAAATTTTCATTTATGAGTGGATGGGAATTCAATCTTGCACAATCAATTTTCATTTAATATCATTTATTTCTTTTATCATTTAATATCATTTATTATTGAATTTTGTGCAATTTTGTAATTCAAATTTCAGTAATTCCATTAATAGCTTTTCTAGTTCGTCTCTCGATGATTGTTCATATTTCCTATTTATCTATTTGCATAAATTCACCCAATCACAAGGATTAGGTGTCAACATTCCCCCCCTTAATCTGAAGGGATGTTGGTGAGTCCAAGCATCATTCTAAATCGTTCAAGCTTTTCTCTTCCAAGCGCTTTGGTGAAGATGTCTGCAACTTGCTCATTTGTGGAACAATGGCGGAGATGGATTGTTTGGCCTCAACATGATGTCGGATCAAATGATATTTAGTATTGATATGCTTTGTACGATCATGAAACTTTGGGTTCTTGGCCAACTTTATTGCAGAGGTGTTGTCAATCATGAGTGGAGTTAATTGTACTTGTTTCACCTGCAAATCTTCAAGAATTTTTCTGAGCCACACAATTTCTTTTGTTGCTTCAGCTGCTGCCACGTATTCTGCTTCTGTTGTGGAATCTGCTGGAACTGATTCTTTGCGTGATCTCC